>PVJH01005051.1:0-117119 GCA_004026705.1 Nesogale talazaci | reverse complement strand
CTGCTCTTGTATATAAAGCTCTTTCTTTTTTGGGGGGGCATCACTGCCCTCTGGTGGTGGGAGTAGGAGGCACAGCCTAGCTGCTGGATTTGAACCTCCAACCCAGTGGGCCGCAGTCCCGCCCACAACCACTACGCCATCGGGGCTCAGCCAAAGCCCTTTCTTATATGCATTTAAGTGTCTATGAATTTCTTTCTCTCGTAAACTCAGGCTAACACAACATATAGTATGTTTCCATCATCTTGGACTTTTCTTTTCCCATTGCCTTCCACATTCCACCAGTTACTCAGGCTTCCCAAATACTCCTTGATAGTTTTCCCCACCAAAGGTGTCAAACAGAGAAAGAAAGCAGTAACTGGATAAGCTCAATGCATGATAACCTCAGTGGCCTAAGGAACCCACATTTCATATCCTTCTTAGGGTTCCATATTATTTGTAGCCTAGACCTTCCCTTTGAAGGATACAAACTACCAAAGAAACGCAAGTGTGTCCCATAAGAAACACAAAGCAACAAAGAGGCTTCTAAGGCTGTTTGGCCCCAGGTTTACAGGCTGAGGAGCTAAGGTAAAAAGAGACTTTTGTATAGTTCACCTAGGGCATGCAGAATTTAAATTCATAACACTAAATAGATGGGAACCCCCAAGGAATTACAAGGAAGAGCAGAAAACTCTGAAGAGGAAGATGGATTTGGCCCTGAGATCCCAATTTGTTGCAATCGCAAACATCTTTTTTTCAGCCCTGAGGACAAAGCAAGTGATACATTCTAACTGTCAAAAATCAACCGACCCCATTTTCTTCTCTGTTTTTTCCTGGAACAGAGGTGAAAGCAAAAATGACTGATTTCAGATGAGCCTGATGGGGAAATAATGTCAACTTTTCGATAGAGAAGCACATTTAATGAGATGATTAGTGACATAGCACAAGTGTGACCACCGACACAGAGAAGAAGAGTGGTCGCCATGGAGCCGCTCAGCACACTTAGGTCACAATAATGTAGTGTACAACCATTTTCATAATCAACTCCGCATAACGTGATACATTGCATGCAGAAACTATGAAGAGGAATCAAGTCAATGGACTGAGAAGGTAGATAAATCCATGTGGGTATGCAACTCAGGAAAGGCAACGGTTGATTGTCAGACCTATTCATGTCCCAGCACTGGGTGCAGCCTCTATGCCCTGACACGTAATTCAATCATACGGGTCCATGGAAGCAAAAGTCCCAGCAGCCAGATTTAGACTCGAGTTCTAGCCTCTGCCAACTATTGCATGACTTCAGTAGAATGTGCCAATTTCTTTACTGTTCTACCTTGTAAGTTGTGAGAATTTTGTAAAAATTGTGCTTGGAAGGCATTTAGATCTGTTCAATGATAGGAATAGTTCAATAACTCATCGCTTATACAAGGGCTCGCATGCCCTTATCATGTAAATGTGCATCAAGACATCAAGTTACACAAAGGGCAGTGGCACTGCTTTAGACAAATACTGGAACCTTTTCCCCTAGCGTGTTGGACACAGGTTGAGCACAGACCGATGTGATGTTTTGTGAGTTGTTCATCGTTTTAGTAGGGCACAAGGACAGTTTCATGGTGGAATTCTCACCTTCCAGGGGGAGATCTGGATTTGATGCCTGGCCAATGCGTCTCCAGGGCGACCCCACCTGACTCTCTGTGGAGGCTTGTGTTCCAGTGGGGTCATCATGAGTTGGGAACTGACTTGACAGTCACTAATGACAAACAATAGCAACCATTTTAGTAGAGGGCAGTAGGACTTTTTATAATGTCTTGGTATAATGATAATTAAGTATGTCTAAACCACCAAAGAATGAGGAGCTTCTTTTCCATTTTTGGATTTTCACATTATTGGAGGCTTTAACAATGCATGATTCTCATCGACACTAAATCTGGGGGTAAGCATTTTTTGGGAAAAAGAACCAAGTCCTTTGGCCAGAAGCACTTCTCCTGCAAGTCATTGTGTGAGCACTGGCGGTTTTTCATAGACAGCAGGTAAGGGCAGGGGGGGTGCCTCAAGAACACCCACTGCCACAGCATGAAAAGCAAGTCAAGGGCAATGTAACATAAAGCAAGCCATACAGAAGAGCGAGAGAGAAGATGGTCCTACGCTTGAATTTTCCTTCTAGTGAGAGGAAGGGACCCTCCAGCTAGAAGTGCTGGAGAGCCACAAAACTTAACTCTTCACACAGAGAGGCTTATGAAAGTTAAATTTGAAAATTATTAAAGCATTTAGATTATTATTATGTATATCAAAGATGACAACGTGTTCATGTTAAGTGAGCAGTTGCGGACGTACTTGCAACCTCATTCAATTTGAGAGTTTTTCCTCCCTTAAATATGCTGGGAGGTAGGAGAGATTCAGTTATTTTTGTACTTATTGTCATTATTATTGTTGTCTTGTTAATAATCAATGCATTATTCCCAATCAATTATCAAAGGCACTAGTAACCATAGAGGCTCTCTTTCTTGCAAACAAGGCCAAGTTGAGAGCCTTCACCATTTTTTCTAGATAGCTTTTGTTTTCTTACTAACTTCTCCTGTCCTCCATTCCTATCATTTGTTCCCTCTCTGCTCCATTCAAAATGAAAAGAAAGATGAGGCCAGTGAAGGAATTAAGGAAATTGTTGGAAGTATATGAACTGGTGGTAAGGCACTGTGGCAGTCAAGTGTTTATGTTAATGTTATGACTGAAATGTAGGGGTGGAGTCGAGATAGCCATTGAGTAGCCAATGAGGCCTCTATGTGAGCATGGCTTTCTCCTGAGACTTCTGGGAAATCTCGTGATATTTTCCCCGTGAAGCTGAGAGGCTATCTTCCCCAGTTGTTGGGAGTTAGTCTCAGAGGCAATGAGTTACAGAAAAGACAAGATGGCAGCATCTGAGAAGCTGGAGGAGCCGGAGAGACCACAGGGCTTTGCCCTGATGGAGCCAGACCTCTGAAGCTGGAGCAGCATGCTGTTGATGGACCCTGAGCCCTGGAAGCGAGGAGCCATGCCAGCACCAGAATTCTGCACCCATTGACCTGTGACTTCATGAATCAGAAGGAGACTTTGTAGACTGATTTCGGGCATATGAGTTAATATCAGACTTATGACTTTGTACTGGACTGCATTGGGATGCCTTCTTAGTGTCACATTCCTTTTGTATATGAACCCTTTCTTTATATCTTTATGCGTGTCTTTGAAATTTGTTCCTCTAGTCTACCTGGACTAACACAGGCCCTTTCCCTACTCTTTCTCATGGGAAGCAACAAGATGTCAGGCTCTAGGAAGGTGCACCCTAAAGAAATCAAATCAAGATCATGGCTTCTTGTTTCTTTACCCTTTTATTTGATCCAAGACCAATTGTCTTGGAATGAATTCTGATCTTATAGGACAGAGTAGACCGGCTACCTAGAGTTTCTGGGGCTATACTCTTTATAGGAAGAGAGAGCCTCATCTTTATCTCATGTCGTGGCTGATGACTTTGAACCTTGAGGTTAGGAGCCCAACGCCTTACCCAATATGCCACCGGAAGTCCTTGCTCAAAGTAGTGCGAAGTTCCCTGAGGGTAGGAGTAAGGTCTATTTCCGAACTGTGTTCAGGAGCTAGCACCTTGTTTAATCAATGTTAAATAGTAACACTGAATTTTAATTGGCCTACTTTCAGAACATCAGATTAAATTATTCTGCTAATTAATTGGTTGATCTCATATTTCACTTATATTGTCAGGTTATTATTTTTCCCTTTAGGGCTCAAGACACCACTGACAGTTCAAATACTTCTTCATTAATTACCCAGTCCTAGATTTAGCATAATCTTATTATAATTATTTTGATATCATATTTGTTGAGTACCAGCCTGCATTGGGAGCGGGTGAAGAACACAGAGAGTTTATGTCAGCTGTTCTCACCAATATGTACATCGACTAGTCACTCACAATCCAAGAGAAAGTGCACTTGGGCTGGCAGAGGAGAGCTTCCAATTAGGTTTAATTGGCCTGACATTAAACTAGTTTCATGTAAGCGATCGATAAACATTTTATAACATTGGATCAAGTTTCTTGTGCACTAGCCAAACGTTTCTTGTGAAGTGACTCATCCTGTCCTCCTTAGGTGGCGGCAATACATAACTCACCCAGTGCTGCATTTGAACGAGGCTAGCCAAACTAGTCATTTTCAAGAGAAGAAGAAGCAAGCTAGATAAGAGCCTGACCATGGGCATAGGTGACATGGTTCAAGGAATTCTGAAAGTGGAACCTGAAAATCATGAGATGTGGACAGATATTGAAACATTTAAAAGCTTCCAGGGAGAGAAATTGGGTTGATTTCACATCACAGAGAACCAGCGTGCACTGGTTGGATGTTAAAGGAAAATAACCTTTTGAGGATATAAGAATAAAAACAGGACTGTTAGACTAATGCATAAGAATAAAATTAAAACTGTAAGAATAAAATTAAAACTCTGGGGACCCTTGCGATACAGATCATCTTGTTATTAAAAGGGGTCTTAAAGAGAGCAGATGAATTTTTGAATTCAACAAATAATTATGAATGCCTGGTATATGACAGGCGATTTTACATGTGGAACTGCACAAATCAAAGAAGGTAGTGGCCTTTAAGGACCTGAGGTTTTCAGCATGCATCTTGGTGTGTGTGTGTGTGTGTGTGTGTGTGTGCACATGTTGGTGGAACTCGGGCAGGGCATTAGCAGAAAATAATCCATCAATCAATGTACCTCAGGTGATGATAAATGCTAGGCCGGGATGTCAGGTAAGTGGGGCCCTTTTGGGGGTCTTAGGAGAAAAGTGACCTGGGGATCTTGGAAGGTGTTAAGGTTATGATTTACCTGTAAAGAGAGCCTTCAGAGGGGTTTAAGCAGAAGAACAATGGATCGGCTTTGATGAGCCTTGCAAAAGCAACTCTCTTTTCTCTGAGGAGAATGGATTGTTGAGGGGAAAGAATGGGACTGTGGAGACCAGCTAGCTAGGAGAGCAGTGAAGTCAGTGAGGTGGAATCTGGGGATGAACAGAATAGGGGAATTCCCTAGAGAGGAAGCTGCTGCTAGAAAAGAAGTGAGGGAGGAAGATGGGCAGAAGATAACCTTCTGAAGCAGTCTTTGAATTGGTGGTCAAAGATAAAGGTGTCTGAGGATCCTTTAAAAGCTAAAGTACTTTAATTTGATGCTAAATTCTGTTAGTGTGTGAAGCACTTATATGAGCACCAGCAAGGATTATGGGTCTGAAATAGAATAGGCGGAGCTAGTCCACGGTATTCTTTACTACTGTACTTCTAGTGGCTAGGAAATTGCCTAGCAACTAATTAGAACTTGACAGATAGGTATCTGACAGAAGAAAAAGATGAGTAAATATGCTTTTAAAGACCTGATGTATAAATTCAAACTAACTCATCCCAACTAAACCCACCTTGTTCATGTGGTCATGGAAGAGCTATACTCAGTGACAACACACAAGTTTGTGCATCTCTTACACAGGTAGTGTAATGAAGTGTAGCCATTGAACGGGTTAGAATGCTCCTTACTTTTACCCTTCTAAGTCATAAAATTGTCTCCCCTGGCACAGCTATGCCATGCTTTCCAACTGAAGAAAAGGGGAGATAAAAAAAAAACAAAACTAAACATCCATCTAATGTTAAGTAAAATGACTTGAGTAGGATGTTCTCACCTTAAGAATACGTGTGATATGTGGATTCTGGGGAAGATTCTTGCTAAGCTGCATGTCAACCAGAGCATCTTGCTCTGAGCAGACTCTCAATAAATGTCAGTGGAACCCAACATCCAAGTTCCCCCCGGGGTGAGGGAAAGTCTCCAGCTTCGGCAGTCTGCTGCTGAAGCAGTCTCCCTGAAGAGCAGTCACCTGGACAATCTGCTGTCTTCATCACATGGCAAGTTCTCTTTGCGTCTGCCTGGACATCATTCTATACACAACTCTTCTTAGGGATTCTGGTAAATGTCTCACTCTCCTGTAGATACCACAGGTTCAGCCGCAGCCCTCCAAGTAGTTGATGCTTCTACTCTTTCTCTTGTCACTCATGGTCTCCCTGTATCACCAAACCCTGGGTCATCTACGCCACAGAATCTCTTTCCTCCTCTTGGACTGTGAGGCAGTGGGGAGAACAAACACTCAAGCACACGGACAACAAAAAGAAATTGTTGCCAAGGCAACAGAGCAAGAGTGTGCCTGAAACCAACAAGCACAGTGTGAAGCAAGTCTTAGATGAAGAGATGGCTTGAGGGGCGAGGAGACCCTTCAGGATGAAGCTGACCTGATAAAGGAACCAATGAGTTGCCATTCTGAGTGATGTCTTTTTCCTTTCTTAATAAAGAGACCAGCTTGTGGAAGACCTGAAAGACAGGCAGGCTGGGTAAACTAAATGGGATTTCAAAGGGTCCTGTTCAATTAATGCATCTGTAACTAGATCGGAACAGCTATGCTTCTGGGTACAGAGGGGAGACTATCAGGTGAGGAGACGTGAGGGCATTGAACACACTTATGAATCATTGTGTATTCTATAAATAGGGTTGTGTGCCTTTATTTATACAATACCTTTTGTCCTGGAACTTAGTGCATAGCACAGACATCACCTCACTAGGCTTCCAAACACCCCTGTGAGTTGAAAATCAAGGACAAGGATTATTTTACAGATGGGAAAACTGGCACCAAGAAGCAGCATATGTGCCAAAGCTCCCTCATAAGACCGTGGCACAGTTAGAAACAGAATGCAGGTAAAAATAACAACAATCCTCTCTTCTCTTCTTTGCTCTGCTTCTTAACGTCTTCCCTGCTAGACATAGATCTGTTTCACAAACCCATCAGAAAGATCTCAGCTCCTTCAACCTGTCCACCATGGTGAGCCAGCACACTTTGAAAGCGGTGGTCACAGCCCCTGACGTTGTAGGCTGAGGGGGTCAAGGGTGGGCCTATGGACTGCCTTTATCAAATTGAAGCATTCCCAGACAGTGCAGCAGCTATGCTGGAATTCATTTTCCTGGTTTAATGGAAGTACTTTGTGTAGATTCATGTTGGCACCTCCTCACTGGGCAGATTCTTAATCTGGGAATCTCAATCAATCAAACAAATGTTTATTGATTGCCTACTATGTTCAGATCTAGTGCTGTGAATGAAAAAGAAATGTAACACGATGTCCTTGCTTGCAAATATTACTGTGTGTCTATCACACACCATACACAGGAGGAGCACTAAACATACAGAATAAATAATAAAAAAGTGAACATAAAATGAAAACAAAATTCCGTAGCCCAAATAAAAGCCACAGTGCTAGTGGTAGGGTTCTGAGAGACCTTGACAAAGGAGAGGGTCCTTGAACCCTTTATTTATGTGAGAGGTGATATGGTCTGTGAACAAAGTGAGATGGTTTTAACACCAGATAAAGCAGATCTCTGGACATGCTTCTTCCCAAAATTCCCTGGTGATCACGTCAGAGATGGGATTTAGGATCACAATGAAGCTGATAGCAGTGAGTGACATGTATTGTAAATCTTTAAGTATCCCTGCTAGTACTGTTGGGTAATGTTGGTAAGGATGGCAGTTTAACCAGCTGCTCAATGAGTAAAATTTAAGGCTACCTGCTCTAATAAAGATTGTACATTATCAGAAACTGTGTCTGTGTTAGTCTGAGTTGACTAGAGATAAAAATTCCAGGACACTCATTTATATGTAAGAGAGAATATTATATCAAAGATCAATTGTATATTAAAACATCCCAGCCTAGGTCAAGATCAATAAGTCTGATATTAGCCCGTATATCCAATACTCATCTATAAATTTCTCTTCTGATTCACACAACATATGCAATGATAGCAAATGCAGGAAGATCACAGACCAATGGGTGAAGAAGTCTTGTGGATCCAGTGGCAGTAGAAGCATCTCCAGAGCTCTGGCTGCCATCAGTGTGGTTCTATGTGGCTTGTCATCAGGAAGGTGAAGCAAGTGTGTCCTACCTCCAGAAAGGAAGAAGTTTCTAGAATCCTCATAAGAAAGCCACATGCACAAAGAAGGATCAACCAGGCTGTGAACTGATTGACAGGATAGACTCCACCCCTTTATTATTTTATTAAGTTGCCATCAAATTATGTAACTACCACATTATCTATATGGGATCAGTACAAGTCCAGTTTGACTTTTAAGGCAATGGTTTTATTATAATCAATTAGTGGTTTACCTTCACAAACTCTTCACTCCTTCACTAGACTCCTTCACTCCTTCTTTCTGGAAGGGCTATGCTCTATCTATTGTTCTCTCTGCCGCATAGATCTATGATAGGAGATGGTGAGTGAATGTACAATGAATAGGTGAGTGAATGGATGGATCAATGAGTAAACAAAGATCCTGACACAGATACTATTATTACTACAATTAAAGTCTAAGACTGTCTTCATGCAGCAAGAACTCACAGCTGATGTTCAAGAAATGAGATGTCTAAACTCCACAGAAGGGACCCCATGGCACATTGCATAAGCACCTAGCAGAGTATCCAAAAATCAGCTGTGTGAGCAATGCAGGGCTTCCCCGGGAGAAGGATGAAGCCGTCTGCTTTCATCAGGCTTTATTATCTTGGAAATCCTCTGAAGCAGTTGTATGTGGTCCCATAGGATGGCATGGAGAAAGACAAGGCTTTCTACTCCCATAAACAATTATAGGTTTCGAAACCCACAGGGGCAGTGCTACCCTGATCTACAGTGTCTCCATCAGTCAGACTTGCCTCTATGGCAGTGCGTTTGGCTTGACATAGGATGGCAGGACTTGGAGCATCGGGGACTTTGGACATGTTGTCATGAGAGACCAGTCCCTGGAAAAATTACATCATACAGTGGAAAAGAGGAAGACCTTCAACAAGATGGATGACACAATGGCTACAACAATGAGCTCAAATAAAGCAACCATTATGGAAACCAGACTTGCTTCATTCTGTTGCACACAGGGTTGGAACTGACTTGACAGCATCACTAACAACATGAGAAAACTATGAGTCTCAATCCTCCAACCAGCAACAGGGAAGTACCAGCTAACACAGAAGCCCAATGTTTGAGGGAATTGAGGTTGCCCCTCACTTACTGGCCATGTGGCCTTACGACAAGGTTCCAACTCCCTGGTTTTAGTAAAGATCAAATTAAATAATGCACACAAAAATGCTTTATAAATTGTAAACCAATACCATCTCAGTCACCACTACAATTGGTCATCTTATGTAGAACATTAATTGATGTCATCTATTACATACTCTGTCCACCACAGTACTTTTGTAGACCATTGGCCAGATACGGTTGGGTGGCTTGGCCTTATCACAGAACGAATAAGCTAGTGATGATTACCCTAAAGGAGTAGAATAGAAGTTTTTGACTTTCCAGCCTATGATATTTCCAATAAAATGCTTCTAGAAGGTCCCTGTAGGAAGTTCGTTTAGTGAGGGTTGGATATATGGCATTTTCTTTTTATTACTTTCCTCTTCTCTGTTATCATTCAGCGTCACCATATTAAGCCAAAATTGGAAATGTGTCTTTATCATTTCTTGTTTCTATCCTCATTCAGGGCCAGATGCTACCCCTCATTCCTGGATGAATGTGACAGCACTTGGCCAACCTCCCAGTTCAAATCTTTCTCCCCCAAGTTTAATCTCAACTCTGTAGTTAAATCGCCCTCCTCAAGCTTTCTTTGAGCAGGTGATAGTGCTCAGACATCTCAAGGAGCTTCTGATTGCTTCCTTTTCTAAAATACACCTTCATGAAGTGTCAACTTCTCACTGCATCTCTTCCATTATTGGCAAGTGTCCAGTTTGGTGCATACACATCTCAGAACTAACACTGTAGCTAACTTCTCTTTGTGGGGTATTTTGTATAATCCTACACTCACACTAAAGCCTCAGTACAAACTGATTGTTGTAAAGGAATCATATTGAACCTTCCTAAATGATTGTCCTATGAACGTCCCTTCTCAGTTATTAATACACTAGTCCATATATCCCCAGACAAGCCTTCCATACATGGACCCATGGAAGATGCAACTATACAGAATATTCCTGAGGCTTGATATGACTAACATTTCCAAAATTGGGAAGTCATTCCTGAAATTGCCCCTTCTTTGCCCTTCTTGTCCATTACCAACTGTCCTCCTATTCCCCAGTCTCATCATCCACTGGCTCAGAGCGAAAACCTCTGTATGTACCAACCTTATGAACCCTGTATGGACACAAATGACCACTTGTGCTTCACAATATATATATTTTTTGCATAATATGGTGGCCCAGTGCTTAAGAGTTTGACTGTTGACTGAGAAGCCGGCTGTTCCAATCCACTGTGTTAACTTCACGGGCGAGTGGGGCGGGAGAAGAGACTGGGCAGTCTGCTCCCATTAAGAAAGATTTCAGTCTCAGAAATACAATGGGGCTGTTCTGTTATGTCCTACAGTACTGCTCTGAGTGATAATAATAATTTTAAAAAAACAAACAAAACCCCTCAAACATATCTCCTGCAGTCTTCTCAGCAGATGAACCCTGCTCTCTGCCTTCCTCACTCTCATCCTGTCCGACACGGTCTATTTATACACCTTGAGCAGCTTGCCCACTGGTTGTTTGCATGCCTGTCTCTTTTGCACTGTGCTTGTTTATAAAGGTTTCTCCAGGTGTGCCCCTTCAGCTTGGAGGTATTTCTGAACATGTCTCTTCATGTGCACGCAGACTCCCCACTAGAACAGATGCTGGACAGGCAAGACAATGAGGTCTTTCCTATCGTTCCACAGCCGGCTGTCAGCAGTGGCTTTCAGGATGTGCTAGTGATGGGAGCTGGGATAAAAGAGATTGCTCAGTGGTCATACACACCAGAGAGAGACAGAGTCAGAGAGATGGAGAGACAGCTGGAACTGCTGATTAAGTACAATGCTATGTCTGCCAAAAGGATGCTCACCAACCAGCATCAACTTCCTTGTGATCCAGGAACTTCAATCCAAGGAATCACACCAACTGTGTGCACAGTCAGGTAATTAATGTGACAGGAATTGCCAGATCACTCACACTTCACCGTCTTGACAATTCTACTGCAGTATCTGGCCCAAACACTTGCCCTGTTCTTTCTAAATTCTTTCAGGATAATATGCCACTTCTTATTATGAATTAATTGATTCTGTTATTTAAAAAAATGTTGATCATCTCTCTGTACTGGTTTCTGACTATAAAACCATGAATGAGACATAGTTCCTACTCTTAAAGAGCTTGGTATTGATGAGAGAAAGGCAGATAAACAGAAAATTACAAAGAGAAAAAGAAAATTACAAAGATAAAGGCCAGAACGGAGTTCACAGAAAGTCCATAGGAGGGCTATTGAACTGACACAGGAGAGATTCCCCAGAAAGAGTATACTGAAAGTAGAACCTGTGGATGAATAGACCTTGGTGAGACAATGAAGACAAGACGAGAAACACCTGGAGATAGGGAAGACCTTATGAGCCACATTTTCTTGTAAGTTGGGTGAAAGTTTACAAAGCAGAGCCACCCACACTCTCATTCAACTCATTCATTGCAATTTGTTCAGTGTATCATCTCTTATCCCAGGTCTTCCCTGTGCTTCCTGTTTCCCATTTTCTTTCCTTAGGATCTTAAATATTCAGTTATGTGAAGGAGAAGAAGAGCTCAGATTCAAACCTGAAGGGTAAAGATCATAGTCTCAAGGGTCTCAACAGTTTCTATCCAACCGGCAAACCTGGTATTTTTCATGGTCTTGAATTCTGTTTCACATTTTTCTTCCACTCTATGCACATTTCTTATATTACAAATTAGTTTGTAAAGAATCTGATGGCAGGTGCCCAAACGGACACAACTTGTAGCTCCCTTGGGTCCTTAAACTTAGCCCTGTCTACAAAAGTCATTACGAAATGACTTATAAGCTAAGAGAAATCCCATTTTGTGTGTTGAGGTTGCCAAACTGAGGAAAACTATTAGCCCTCAAGTGAAATGTATCACTGGACCATTTGGCCTAGAGACGATTTGTAGTAATGTGTAGATAATGGGGGAGTCCATCATCTTGTTCTTCCCCAGATATACTGGTAAGAATCAGACCTCTTCTCTCTCAATTACAATCTTATACACTGTGGAATCTACAGTGATTGGAAGGTGGAAGGCTGTGGCATTTAGCCTGTGTTACAAAGTATAAGGCCTGGTGGCTTAAAGGAGGCTGTTGGCAGAGGTACAACAGGTACAGAGGTCCCCTCCCCCAGCCCCCATTAACAAATCCCTGGGCATCCTTGCTTCTGCGATGGGCAGCTTCTTCTTTTTCTCAGGAAAAGGGATGGGAATTGGAATGGCAGTGGTCTATTCCAGGATTGTCCCATGATTTTCCCCAGAAAGGGCAGAGAAACAGCTGAGCAACTAGGTGTAAATGCAGCACTGGAATCCTGCTGCTGTGAGGTCAGGTCAAGAACCCTGCCTGGGAACAACAGCTCTGTGATTTTCCCAACCTACACAGGGCAAACCACTCACAAGCCAATGATGCCAACAGTAGAGACTATAGATTTTAAAACAGATGACTCTTCCTAAAATGCCTCGGTTGCATGAGCCATAAATAACTAAGACTAGGCAAGTAAAACGTGTTATCTGCACAGCCGGATTTTGGCCCTTAACAGATTCTACCCATGAGTCTCCCAAGTTTCCTAGGGCTGTGCAAAATTATCCTTAGCTAGTCTAGGGACTTTATGGAGAGAAATGGAAAACAGACATATAGGGGCATCTGGAAGTAAGAAAATCTTCCCCATTTCCTTGTGTCCATGTGCACTTTTCATACTGTCCATGACCCTAGGTGGTCATTTTATTTAGTTATGAAAGAATCTGGCAAGCAGTGGAATGAACTTTTTGTTTTAGAAAAGAAGAGCAAAGGGAATTTAAAAAACAGACAAATTTTCTTCAGTAATTTTGAAGTAAACATAATAAAATTGAAGGTTGGAAAACAAAAATGGGATGAAGAGCAGCAGAAAGAGTTAAATGTGTGGTAAACAGTCATATGCTACATTACAAAAGAACAAAAAAAAACCCAAATTCACTGCCATGAGTCAATCCCTACTCACTGCAACTGTGGCAGTCATGCGCTTATGTTAATTTCATGATTGAGATGTAGGGGTGGAGTCTAGCCTGTTAATCTGGAGATAGCCATTGAGTAGCCAATGAGGCTTCTGTGTAGGCATGGCTTTCTCCTGATACATTTGGGAAATCTCATGATATTTCCTTCGTGAAAATGAGAAGCTATCTTCTTCAGTGATTGGGAGTTAGTCTGTCTCAGAGATGATGAATCATGGACAAGACAAGATGGCAGCATCTGAGAAGCTGGAGGAGTCGGCGGAGAGACCACACGGCTTTGCCCTGATGGAGCCAGACCTCTGAAGCTGGGGCAGCCACATGGAGACCTCTGCCAGTGATTAGTAACTTCTGCTGTTAATGAACCCTGAGCCCTGGAAGCAAGGAGCCATGTCTAGACCCCTGCCAGCACTGGGATTCTGCACCCACTGAGCTGTGACTTTGTGAGTCAGAAGAAGACTTTATAGACTGATTTCAGGCATATGGGTTAATATCGGACTTATGACTTTGAACTGGACTGGGCTCAGAACTGGACTGTTCTGTTCCTCTTGTATATAAAACTTTTTCTTATATCTGCATGTGTGTTTATGAAATTTGTTCCGCTAGCCTACCCAGACTAACACAGCAACCTTACAAACAGTGCAGAGCAGAGGTCCTCAGACTTTTTAAAGAGGTGGTCAGTTCACTGTCCCTCAGACCATTGTAGGGCTGGACAATAGTTAAAAACAAACAAACAAACCCCAAACTATGAACAAATTCACTGTGGTCCTGAGATGAGTCGGCTGCTAAGCATGACAGCGGTGGCAGCAAAAACACCCTGGATAAATATCCTCAGTGGGCCACATGTGGCCCATGGGCTGCAGTTTGAGGACCTCATAGCCACTCTGAAAGCTCTAGAAGTCTGAGCAGTGTTCAAGGCTACAGTCTTCTTGGGAGAAGATTGCCACATCTTTCTCTCACAGAGCAGCTAGTGTATTCCAACTACTGACTTTTTGATTAGGAGCCAAGTGCTTATAACCACCATATTACTAGATTACTTGAGTACCTCCATAAAACAACTCATTTTCGATTCCAACTCTGAGTGAACCTCTCTAGGGCATTGAAGGCTGTCAGACAGGAGCCACAGCCTCAGCATGCTACTGAAGAGCAGCTGGTAGCTTTGAGCCTTCGACTTGACTCTTCGCAGTCCACCATCTACCCCACAGCATCAGCAGGGCTCTTTAAGAGTTTAAACATAAAGCAAAGCAAATAACCGAAGAGAAAAACAAAGAGAATCTCACAGCTATTAAGGAAAGAGATTAAAATATGCAAGTTAAGAGATGTTCTGATTATGATAAAGCTACAACCCTAAGATAAACTCAGAGGGGGATTGGGCTACACATCACATCACTAGAGTGAGTGTGAGTACAGAAGTGGGAGAGAAAAAGAAACAAAAGGAAATAGTTGATGGATGGAACAGAAGAGGAGAGTCTCTGACAGAAAGGTCTAGACTTTCTGGCGTTTGAACAGAAATTAGCTATGCGTGCCACTGGCATAGTAGTCTGAAAGTCATAAAGTCATAGAGTCAAATGCAGCATTTTATTTCTCCCCACCTTTGGATATTCCTAATGCTTCTAAAGATTTCAGTGACAACATCAGATTCAAGTTTTATCTGCCTGTGGGGCACAGAAAAGAGGCGTAGATCCTCCAGGACAGGGCAGTAGGTAACTAAGCTCCCTCGGCCCCTTGTGCTCATGATATCTTTCAAAAGAAAAGAAAGCTCTAATTTCAGGCCACCTCCAGTCTTTGTGATATAAAGAGCAAAAATCGGAACTAATACTGACCCAGGGTGGTTTCCCATCAACCCTTTAACCTCTCTGACTCCAACCAGCACCTCTGCTGTAAAACATTATTGGTAGTTAAAACTCAGAAATAGAACCAGGCCAAGAGAAGTGGGGGCATTTGGTCATTCAGTAATGGAATGCTCACCTTCTGTGCAGGATACCCAGGTTCTCTTCCCAGCCCATACACCTCCTGCATACGTACTCATCGTCCCTCTGCCAGTGGAAGAGGGCCTGCTACTATTGTGCTCAACAGGTTTCAGTGACCTCACCATGATCTGATCCCAATCCCATCAAGGGGAGGGGTTGCCATGAGATGGACGATAACTCAAAGATGGCTTTAAAAAAAGCCAGGAGATACTATCAGTGAAACCTGCTTGGTCTTGACCCCAAGAGTCCCTGCTGCCATCCCCTCTCCATGCTCCCCAGTTCCCACAACTGCTACCTTTTGGCAGCTGATGTGACTTGTCTCACCACCTCCCACTACCCTTCAGTCATACTTCTCAGATCACTGAATGCAGCATCATTCTTATTTGCTGATGCAAACCCTGATGCCCCTATGGTGATGATCTTAGTACTGCACCATGCTGGACATGACAGCCTCTGTTTCTCCCAATGAGAACATATTCTGATTCTGATGTCAACTGGCTGTCACAGAGCACTGGTCATCAGGAGTATCAGGAGAGATGATATGTTTGGTTGCACATAAGCTAGAAGAATAAAACACAAGTATGGGATGGAGAGTGAGTCAGTAGTATCCTGTTTCTATGGGAAGGACAGACTGATTCATCATCCTTCAGAGTTCTCTTGTCCTCAGCTAATTCTTTGAGATGTAAAGACAGCACAAGGAAGGATTAGATCTTGGTATCATTAGCACAAAGGTATCTGGGAAACAGGGCGGTTTTTGTTAGCATGCGGTGATGTCCATTCAGAGCTGTCATGCCTGACATTGCTTCCTGTCTCCTCACTGTAATAATGAGCTTCCAGATATCAAATGAAGGCTTTCTGAGTAATGCAACAGGAGAAGCTGTATTCCTGTGATGCTGCGAGTGACAATGGTGGCCGATTTTCATGTAACTAAAAGGACACCATATGTCAGTCTCGTAGCTCAGCAGCTCACACACCTTTACATGGAAATGACGCTGGGAGAGAATGTCAACTGCAAAGCATAAAATTCTCCTCCTGATCAACTCAGCTTGCTGTCGAAGCAACTAATGAGGCACTCTGTCTTGCCTCCAGAGGGACTTCACACATTTATTTTTCTCTTGGTGACCTAAGGCTGGAGCAAGGAAAGTGCAGTTTATGTAGACAAGTGTGAAGTGTTGTCTTAGGGCACCCAGAAACCCAGGGAGTGAGTTCAGTGCATGTGGGTCAAATGGGAGAGGCAGCAGCTCCCAGCAGTGGGCCAGGCAGATCAGACCTTCATAAACACCTCTGTGTCTTCATTTTCAAACCCAGTGCACACTCTGCTTAGCTTAGCTAGCAAGGACATCATGGTGCACTCTCAACCCAGGCTGACCTCCTGGCAGTGTTGGATTGTGATGAAACCTGGTTAACTCTTGCTCTTCAATCCCAGTGCTATTTATTTCTCCTGGGGATAGATAAGTGTCCTTTCACAGGAAGAGCTAGAAAAAAAAATCACTAGTGTTTCGAGTTCTCCAATGAGGGCTCACAGCCTTGCAACTCAACAACAACTAAACAGCAGTCACCCAAGAAAAGAGTTAAATAAGGATGCCAGTTCCTCTAAAATCACTGAACTTTCCTCTTACCCAGAGCCCTCCCTTTCACTCCCCACATTGCATTCAGGACAATGCATACAGGGAGACATTGAGTGTATACATTATGGATCCACCTGGAGTTTATATGGTGTACAACTATATGCAAATCAGCAACTATAAGAAGTATCTTATTATCCATTAACTCTGTCACACCTGAGAGAAACACTTAAGTTGGGTTCTTGACAACATCTTGATTTCTCCTACTGGGTTGTTGCAGGTTACAGCAAGATCCCGCACTCTTCCTTGGGAATGAGATTACCCTCTTCTCTCTGCCTCAGTTTCATAGAGTCAGTGTTTATTAGAGATCAAAAGTACCTCTGGCCTTACAATGGCCTCATATGCATTAAAAAAAACTGGACAGTGAAGAAAAGAAGACAGAAGTGTATTGATTCAACCAAAGTATGATCTGAGAGAAGAATGCTGTACATACCATGGGCTACCAGAAGAATGAACTAATTAATCTTAGTGGAAATATGACCAAAATATTCATCAGAAGCAAAGATGATGAGACATTAGTTGACTTATCTTGTACACATCATCAGGAAAGATCGGTTGTTAGAGAAAGACACTGTCAGGCGAAACTCTCACCCATCAACTGGAGGGAAACTCTCAACCATCAACTTCTTCCTTAACTCAGCTTGGGGCCATCTCTACTTTCTGTCCACAGAATTTCTTTGCATTTCCTCTGTGTATGATAGCAATAAGTGGCTCTCCTTCTCCATATGCCCAGACTTCTGTGACCAGACTCTTAACCTGTTCTATTTTTTTCTGATACAAACCACTGCATGGATTTTTGAATCTGGAGCAGCAGGATTACTTTTCCTTATTCATTTCTCCTTCTTGGACACACTCACTGAGGCTTTATACTTCTTTTAATAGTGCCAAGCTCATGTTTCTTCCACCACCAACACTAATTTCGGTGCAGCACAAATGTTTTAATAATCCACTACTTTCTTAATCCATAAAGTCAATAAGACTTGGCAAAAATTTGAAAGAGTAAATAGACCAGAAAAGCTGATAATATGGAATACTATGTTCAGATTGAGTGAATTAATTCAATCTCTCTTTTTTAATTCCTGGTGTGCTTAGCAAGTCTTGTTGTCATGGAGAAGAGATAGGCCTAATTAAGCACATAGCGAAAAGTTCAGGTTCCCAGTGAGTGACTAGCCACACAAGATATGATCACTTAGGAAGTCACCTCTTAGAATACATTAATTGGAATATATTTCTTTGAACAAAATGAGAAGGGGAAGGAATAGAAAGAGATGGAAAAGGGAAAGAAAAAAATTAAAGAAAAGGGAAAATAACTCAAGCACTTTCAAATGTTTTAACTAGTATGATGTTTTGAGAGCCAGACTTTCATGGTAATATTCATGATGTAATATTCATTAAGATGTAGCTGAATAATGGATGTATGTGTCCTTCTAATGGTACTACTCTGAACAAAGTGATAAGGACTAATGTTATGGTACAAATTGCACACACAACTGTTTGTATATTAAATGTCTCTGGGTTCCAACATTGTCTTCTTCCTGAAAAATATCATTTTGTAGGTCCCTATGCTGGAGGTTTATCTTCCTTGCCCAACTTTCAATGTGTGTTCCATAAAATGGAATCTATTTAGATGTCTGCACTGTAGAATTAAATGAAACCTAGGGATTCCACTGCTTATTTAATAGCATTGATTTTTTTCCCTTAAAATTCTAAAACATGTGCTCATTCCAAAGAGTAAGAAAAACAATATCAAAAGTAAATACCATATAATTCAATCACTTAAGTTATGAATTTCTTGTTACTTTTTTGGAAGAGGTCCTTTCTATGTATATAAAAACATGTATATATGTGTGTACATATATATAGGGGCAAGCCAAAAAATCATGTTACAAAAGTATAGACACTCTTATTAAACAAAAATATCAAAATGTGAAATTATTTTCCTCTATGATCTCCATCTAGGTCTATACACATCTAAAGACAGTGTTTCCATCTCTCTATTCCTTCCTGTGTTAGTCTGGGTATACTAGAGGAACACGCATATGGATATGAGGAAAATGTTTATATACAAGAGGAATGGAACACTGAGAAAGCATCCTAACCTGGTCCAGTTCAAAGTCATAAGTCCAATATTAGCCCATATGCCTGATACCATTCTATAAAGTCTCCTTCCAACTCACAAAGTCACAGGTCAGTGGGTACAGAGTCCTGGTGCTGGCAGGGGTCTCCACATGGCTCCTCGCTTGCAGGGCTCAGGATCCATCAACAGCATCCCGTGGTGACAGAAGCAACTTGTTGCTGGCAGACGTCTCCATGTGGCCACCCCAGCTTCAGAGGTTTGGCTCCATCAGGGCAAAGCCATGTGGACTCTCCAGGGGCTCCTCCAGCTTCTCAGACACTGCCATCTGTTTTGTCTTGTCCGTGATTCAATGTCTCTGAGACTAACTCCCAAGAACTGGGGAAGATAGCTTCTCATCTTCATGAGGGAAATATCACGAGATTTCCCAGAAGTCTCAGGAGAAAGCCATGCCCACATAGAGGCTTCTTTGGCTACTCAATGGCTATCTCCAGATTAACAGGCTAGACTCCACCCCTACATTTCAATCATAAAATTAACATAAGCACATGACTGCCACACTTCCATACCAGAAAAACAAACAAATCTGTCTTGAAAGAGGTACCAATATGTTAGGCTGGGTTGTATAGGTAAACAAAACCAGTGAAAGAACTTTATATCAGGAATGTGTCTCAGTGCAGTCCAACTCGTGCAAGGGTCTGGTATTAGCAAAAGTCCTCTTCAGACTCACATACCTGCCAGCTGATGTTGCAGAAAGCTGAAGCAAGAAATAGGGTGACCACAGGCTGGTTGTTGCAGAAGTCCAAGGTCAGTGGGAACATGGCAGGGCACTGGCAGCACCCAGGCTGCCAGCCCATGGGGCTGCCCCTATAAGCAGACACAGAATCCAAACAAAAAGGGTAGTAAAGGGCAAGAGAGAGGTCCTCAGTGTCTCTTCTATAAAAAGACCATATCCTTAAGGAAGCATCTTTAGACTTGTTTGGTGGGTGGGACTCCACTTCTACCTTCACATGGGTAAAAGTTGACATAAAATCTAACCGCAGCATACTGCCAGAATGATTCACAGAAGCAAAGATAGGAGGACTTTGTCTTATCAGGGGAAATTAATTCTTGTAAAAGTGTGTGTAGGGGGAAACAAACCTACTTTCTCTGAGTCATTGTCAACTCATAGTGATTATTTAGGATAGGACCTTTTAGGACACTCATCCTGTGGGTGTCAATGTCTCTAAGTTTGGGCAGGAGTATAAAGCCCCATCTTTCTCCCAAGGAGTGGTTGCTGATTTCTAACTGTTGGCGTTTCTGATCACAGCCCAGTGTATAACCTCTAGGTCAAAGTAGAAGATAAGCAAATTAGATGAAGACCTTCAAGGAGAGGGACTGGCATAATGACTGCAACCCTGAGCTCAAACAGAATCGTGATTGTGAAACTTGTACAGAACCGAGCAGTGTTTCTGCCGCATACATAGTCACGATGAGGGAGAACCAACGTGACATCACCCAACAACAGCAATAACCGCAGCAGCAGCAGCAACAACCACAATTCTTCCCTGAAGAATTCTGCACTCTTAGATTCGTGTCACGCCAAGGAACAGTTGTTTTGGCATCCTCCAGAGACTCCATGAGTATTCCTTTTAACTGTGCATTGGATTTGGAGAACACAAGAAGTCTTCGGAGCCAGAGCAAGGCTCCAGAGGGGAGGGGATTGCACATGGTCTCCCCAGGACATTCTCACCGAACAGCCCAGTCTCACCACAATGCAGCTTCCCTCGCCTTTTCTCAGCCATGCAGCTTTCAGGTGTTTTTTTTTTTTAATATTTCTTCATGCTGAAATCCTGTAATTGTTTTGTGTCTTTCAAGGAAACTATCAAGATGTTCCTTTTATGATCCTCTCAAACAATCACCCACCGTCACCTTTCTGAGCTGCCCTATCGGGCTGTAATTTAACTGGTCCAGCAGATCTTCTCAGAAGGTGCTGCTTCGATGGGACTTTGTAATGAAGCATCCTAAGACAAATGTTTTCCTGAGAGGACTTGTCTACAGCCATCCACTCATTACAGAGATATGTTTAAAGAGATATGTTTTGTATGGGATAAAGTCATGCATATATGAACCAGAATCTTAATAATGATACTTTATCACCTACTTTCAAATGAATGTGTACACCTACATGTGTGTGCATTTATCCACACCAGGAGGCTTCAAAAAGTTCATGAAAAAATTCCATTATCTTCCAAGAACTTTAAAAGTCCTCTATATACCATGTCTATAGGCTTAAAAAATTGGGGATCATATTGTAAATTCAGTTTTAATATTAAATACATATTATGCATTTTCCTGTGTCATTAAGTATCCTTCCAACCCCCCCCCACAATTCTATCATCTTAGTATTCCATTAAAAAATGTTCCCTCTCTACCCTGTTATTTGACATTTCAGCTATTTTTAAATGCCCCTATTGTAAATAGTCATTTGATGAAACCCTTTTACCATACATAAATCTTTAATTAAATCTCATTATTTCCTTAGCAAAAGTTCCTGGAATTAGCATTTGATGTTTTTTAGATACTGGTCATTGATTCTCTGTGTGTGTGTGCTGCCAACTTCTATTGAAGTGAGCTTCACTCAGTCACCGCGGGCCAGTTGTCATCTGTGTCCTTCCTGTTTCCTGTCTGAGAAGTAGTGACATCTAGATAGGAGAATGACATCTAGATTGGTGCTTCTTTGGCAGACCTTAATTTAAAAGGTATTTCCAACGAGGGTTGAGCTGGTAAGAGAATGAGATCCAATGATACATTCTGAAGTTTTTAGTGAGAGCCCAAAAAGAAATATACCCAGCCACATACAGTGCATAAAACTACAGTCTGTTTCCCCTCTAATTGGTAATAAATGTAAATGTTTAGTTATGCCTGACTAGGGAGCTATGAACAACACATCTGTCTGAGTGCTTTTTCAGTCTTCACAAGGACTGCAGCATTTATACCATCTGCAGTCTGTGGAGGAAGAAAGAGACAGAGAAAAGGGTGGCTAAAATTTAGAGAATGGATATTACTCGGAGTGCAGAGGGAATTGACTCATTCAACAAATATTTATTGAGCATCTAATATTGCCTAGGACCAGCCAAGAGAAATAGGACACTGTCAAATTGGAAGGAGATAAGAAATCTCCTTGTCTTTCTGCATTCTAACTCAACTGATGGGATGAGAGGCCAGCAGACAGGGGAAGATTTATGTGTCAAATTTACTACTGAAACCAAATACTGGAAAGTGTGGTTCAGGTTGGAATGACAATGGGCTTCCTCACAGAGAACCCCAGAATTAAATAGACTCCCTTCCCGGACATATGTAGCACTCATGTTGGGGCTGCCTATATTGCCTCTGGTTGTGGGGGTCAGACTGGGCCAGGAGGAGAACTTGAAGCCTGTTTCCAGAGAGGAAAAGGAGGAGAATCACACTGGCTTCCACAAATCAATGAGATCTCATGACAATCTTATGAATGTCAGCATTTGGGGTTGGCTTGGTTTTTTTCTTCCTCCACAGAGATATTTTATTGAGTAGTTAACAGACAGTGCTTACAAGTGCCATATTATCCTAACCACGCTCCAAATACTGACAAAACCATCTCATTATTGTCTCATTTTATAGAAAAGGAAAGTGAGATCCAGAGAAGATATGTCACTTGTTCACGGTCATACAACTTACTGGGTGCTCTTGAATGGATTCTGACTGGCAGCCATTCTATGCACAACAGAGTGACTGCCCCCACCCCCACCCCATCCTGTGCCTCACAGGTGGTAGTTTGATCCCATTGTTAGAGCCACTGTGAAAGTCCATCTCCTTGGCAGGTCTCCCTATTTTTCACCAAGTCTCTACTTTACCCACAATAATGTCCTTTTCCAATGATTGTTTTCTCCTGATAAATGTCAAAAACATGTGGGATTAATTCTTGCCATCCTTATGAAGATGCATGCTGGCTGTACTTAATCAAAGACAGATTTGTTTTTTCTTCTGGCATTCAAGGTGTACGTAATAATTCAAAGGCACAATTTCTTCTTAGGTCTTCATTATCCATGGTTCAGCTTTTGCACATGTATAAGTCAATTGAAAATACCATGGTATGCCAATGTGGAAGAAGCACACTAGCCTATGTGATCATAAGGTATCACTGGCATCAGGTATCAGGCATCAGAAGACCCAAAACAATCAAATGGATGCAACAAGGAGGGTGGGGGGACAGAGGAGACCTAAGGTCCATCTGTAGACAATTGGACATCCCCTCATAAAAGTGCCTAAAGGAAGAGATGAGCCAGCCAGGGTGGCATAATGTTCCTTTAGTTCTTTGATATTTTATGACTCCACTACCACCCATTATCATGACCCCAGTTTCACCTTACCTTCCAATTGGCTAGACTGAAGCATGTACACTGGTACACATAAGAGCTCTCAATACATGGAATCCAGGATAGAGTAAACCTCTCAGGAACTGTAATGGAAGCAGCAATAGGAGGAAGGTGGGGGGACAAGGGGGACAGAGGGAAACCAACCACAATGACCAACGTATACCACCACCATTCCCTACCCCCAAGGGAGTGAGAAACCAAAACATGGGTAAAGGGAGACAGTGTAAGATAGCAGACAGTGTAAGATATGAAAGGAAAATTAATTTATAATTTTTCTAGGGGTCACGAGGGTGGGAAATGGGGGAGGGAGAAAGAGGAGCTCATTTTATGGACTCTAATAGAAAGAAACTATTTTGAAATTGAACATGATGCTGGCAGCATATGTACAAATGTGCTGGGTACAATCAATGTATGGATTGCTGTAAAGAGCCCCCAATGAAATGATTTGTGTGTGTGTGTGTGTGTGTGTGTATATGAATACAGAAGTGGCATCTTTGAACAAAGATGTCATCCAAGTAGTAACTAGCAGGAACAGAAATCTGTCTTCTCTTCCTAATTCTGTTCCTTTAATTCCAAAAAACAAGCTCACTGCTACAGAGACAATGTCAACTCATAAGAAACTTACAGGACAAGGTAGAACTGCCTCTGTGAGTTTCAGAGACTATAATTCCTAAACTAATTGGGGTTGTTTTGTAATAGTTTTATTGACACGTATTCACATATTATATAATCCAATATTTCAATCATATCAAGAAGAATTGTATAATCATAACCACAGTCAATTTGAGAACATTTTCTTCTTTCTCATATTCATCATTACTAGGTTCATAGGTTTTTAAGGGTGCTTTTTGTTTGGGGAAGTATAGACCCAGGTTTTCCTTCCAAGGCATGGCTGAATGGGTAGACTTGAATGTACAACTTTCAGTTAATAGCCCAACCCCAAAACATTTACACTGCCCAGGTACTGAAATGGAGATGAAGGGACTGGGTAGATGCCCAAATGATCCTCTTAAACTCAGCCATATGAGTGATAGAGGAGAGAGAGAGACAGAGAGAGAGAGAGAGAGAGAGAGAGAGAGAGAGAGAGAGAGAGAGAGAGACTGGGATATGTGCCTAAATGCTATTGGTCTTGGTCCTACCTGCATATTAGGGTCACACGAGGTCACAAGAGAGTTTTTTCAAGCCCTAGACTCACCTCAAGCATCCCTGGTGGTGTAGTGGTTATGCATTGGGCTGATCACCACAGGTCAACAGTTCAAAACCACCGCCATCCTTAGGGACAGAGATGAAAGTTTTTACCAAGGGCACAAGTAAAAAGAGAATGTTTTGGAAATGATGATGGCAACATATGTTGCTTGGCACGTTTGAGGTATGGGTTATTATAAGAGCTATAAGAGCCCTCAATAAAATGATTTATTAGATTTTTTTAAAAGAAGAATTACAGCATCAGAAAACCATCGGGCCAGTTCTCCCTCGTCCTATGGGGTTGCGATGAATCCAATTAATGGCTGTAATTTTGGAGTTTTGTGACTCAGGTCTCTTTCCTAGGGATTCTGATTCCATAGCACTAGAGTTGGTCTCAGGCTTGGTTAGTATTTAAAACTCCTCTGGTATCTAACTGTGTGGCCCGGGGTGAGAGTCACTGTCATCATGGAAAGTGGTGGGGGCGGGGAGGGCAGAAGGCTTTCTGCTCCTCACCCCACATCAAACAGATGCCACAGAGGAAGGCATGAGGGCAAACACAGAGTTGCTGGGTGAGTGTCATGCGCATCTGGAGGGGGGAGAGATCAATGGTCCAGACACCTCACCTCAGTGGCCTGAGTTCAGGTCTCTCCAGCAGTTGTGGAGGAAGCAATAGGGACAACTACCTGAGAGGCCCTGAAGGAAGTCACAGTAGATGGAGAGAGAGAAGAAAGCAAGAAAGGAAGAGAGACAGCCGGGGTCACAACTGTTCAATGCAATTAGCGTTCTTCAGGGTCTGACTTGGAATAGCAACCCTTGTTTACTGAGAGTCAGCCTGGAGGTCTGCATTGGCCATGTTGCTGCCTCCACTTGGGGATGTGATACTGTGTGCATGAGCTCAAGACCAATGCTAAAGACTGGAGGAAAAAAGCATAAATTGCTTAATCTAGCCTGGCATATATGACATTGTCACTAATTGCACTCTTAAAAGGAGTGAGGTGGCACACCCTGCCTTTATCACTAATTGGGTGGAAAAGATCACCATGAACCTGATTCCCACCTGAAGATGAACCCAGGCTTCACCTTCCCACATCCTTAAAGTTCAAGTCATTTTCATCAAACTTCCTCTAGCAAGGTCCAAACATCCTTGGCCATTGGAGTCAGTTTATCAGGTATCAGCCACAAGCTTAGGTTTACACAGTTCTCTGCACTTCAGAACAGCCAGTCTTTCTCTTTCTTTCTATGAGTTTGAGTTACAAACCAGAAGGATTATGTACTTCTTCATCGACTCTCTATGTTCCCTTTCACTAAGTCATTGAAAATTGGTTCCTCATGTGTGGACTCTACCCTTAAGGGAGCCTTGGCGCTCACTCTTTTGAATTAGTCATCTTAAGTCAAAATCCCATGGCCCACTGTGGGTTTGTTAATTATTCAGCATAATGCACTAAATTTATGGAGACTATTAAATATATCTCCACCAATTGTTTGCCAGTTTGTTGTACTTTGATAGTTTGCGTGCTGCTGTCATGTTAGAAGTTGTGCAGCCATTTCAAACACCAGCAAGGCCATATGTGGGGAACAAATTTTCAGAAGAACTTCCAGACTAAGAAAGAGTATGGACAAGGACCCTTGAGATCTCTTTCTTAAATGAGCCAGTAAAAATCTTGCTGAACACCTCAGATTAGACAACACTCAATGGATGACTGGGGAATGCTGCTTTCAACAGTCAACTTTACTGATCTGAATGGAGCAAAGCTTTTCAGGACCCTCATTTGTTGATGTGACATAATTGAAAATAAAGAGAAACAACTGAAATGTCTATTAATATTCAGAACTAAGTATGAATCTGAAAAAAATTCAAAATCATCAAAAATGAAATGGTCTATATACAAATTCATATTCTAGCTATTAATGAGTCAAAACTAAGTGGTATTAGCCATTTTAATTGAAAGATCATATGGTCTACTATACTACAGATGACAAGTTGAAAAGGAACAACATCATATTCATTGCCAAAAGAGCATTTCAAGATTAATCCTGAACATAGCACTACAGGTGCTAAAATAGCATCCATATACTTATGTCTTAAGTTGAGATCTCTAGAGAAGCAAGACCAATGAGACTTGTATATGCATGGAGAGAGAAAGAGAGAGAGAGAGAGAGAAAATAAGAGAGAGTACATAAAATATTTGTGTCAAGGAAATGGCTTCTGTAATAATAGAAGCAGCGAAGTTCCAAGCTGTGGCAGTTTGATTTTATGTCTATTTGTGCTCATGTAGGGGTGAAGTCCAACCTGTCAATCAGGTCACAGGTTACCTCCTTTGTATAAGAAATATACTGGGAATGTGTCCTCTCTCTGTGTGCCTTTTCACTTTCTTGCATGTTGGGAGGCTGTGCCTGATTCCAGGGGTGCCACTATGTTGCTGCCCTGCCGTGTTACCACTGACCTTGAATGTACATGACTCTGCACTCACTGGCCTACTATTTTCCTGCATCCAAGCCACCTTTTTGCCCCATCAGTCTGAAGCTACATGAGTTTGAAGAAGGTTCCTTCCAGCATTGACCCTCATGACTTGACTTTGGACTGGTCTGAGATGCTTTCTTCATATAAACTCATATCTTAAAGCCCCTTCTTGTCTGCATGTGAGAGTTACTGGTTGTGTTTCTGTACACCATCCAGCCTAACATACAAGAGCAGCTGTAGGTTTCTTTTACCTCAAGTAGTTACAGGAACTGATGAACCCAGGAGCAGGGAATCAGAGAGAAAGCTTTCAACCATGGAGGTGAATGAAACCAGATTTATAAGTACAATGTCAGGCGGTAGATGACTCCTGTATACAAGTCTGGAAATATACAAGGTGCTGGCTAAGGTTCAGCGTCAGAAGGCAGATGACAAGCCTGATGTAAGACTCAGAACCAGAAAAAAAAGGAGCAAGATTTTCCACTTATAGTGGAAGAAAGACACATGCCTGAGAAAACTTCCTTTCAATGAATTGACTGCTCTTAGAGATCTAATATGAAAGTGATGACATTGCCTTTCCTCTTATCATGGAGGATGACTACATCTTAACTGCCAAACCATTAAGAATCCTGCTTAGCCAACCCGACACAAAACCTTATCACTTTTATCCCCTATTATTCAAATTTAAGCCCCAAGCAAATGAATCTGTATGCAGTTGCATATTAGGCCATTTCTCCTCCTAAGCAAAATGAACGACCATGTATACTGCTTGAAGTTCTGCTCCTTGGAAGAATTAGTCTTCACAAGTGTCTTTCATGGAAGTCTTTCATGGAAGAAAGGGGCTGTAATATTGTTGTAATATTGTTGTAGTTCTCTGTCAAGTACTACATGAATACCTTGCAGAACCATCTCTTCCTCAATCAACAGATGATAAGCAACTCCTCATCATGCCATAGGTGTAGATGAGAAAAATTTGACACTATGATAAGAATGGAAACTATAGGCATTTAGGGCACACTTTGTGTTTTTGCTTTTGCCTCCAGGTCCTGTTCTAGCCAAGTCTCCTATATTCCACTTCCATTTAACGATGTAGTGCCACAGGTTCCATCCAAATTAGGATTCTGTGGTTCAAGCAACACATAGTTCATGATGGGTAGCTCATAACATTGTGACTTAGTGGCCCTTGGTGAGGCATGTAGTCTATGCTAGGACCCAGGAGCAAACCAAAAGTCTATTCCCCTTAAGAGAGTAGTTTTATACAGAAAATGACAGGGATTTGCTGCAATATTCTGAGGGCCTGTTCTCTAATTTACCAATAGCAGCAGTCCTAAGACTCCAAATTCCTTCTTTATCTGCCACTGACACTTCAACTTTCATTGAATTAACTGGATTATATTGTCAACAGAACAGCTTGCATAGCAGTCTGAACCTGTTATAGAATCTCCTTTTTGTCTAATTCTCACTCAAAACTAGCACTTGATTCACTTGACATAAAGCAGAATAAGGGATCTGTTGCCTGCAAAGAGGCTCACTTGATGCTGTGCCTTCTTCCTGTTGTGAGAAAGGCCACATGCAATTATTTTTTCTTCACTTGAGTAGGAATATCTCAACATGGCCCATGGATTTCTAGAAATGTCATTAAGGTGGAAGACATCCAACTTTTTACCAGGGTAAGGGCTTTTTACTCTTGTAAAGAGTTCGTTTCCGAAACCCAGAGGGGCAGTTCTGCCTGCCCAATCGTGTCATTATGAGTTAGCATTGAATTGATGGCCATGAGTTTGATTTCTTTGAAGCATATATTTTATTAATAAGTCTGAAGTCATTGATAATTCTTCCTTATGAGTTCAATATAACTATCACAAATTCCATGGGAAAAATATTGAAGGATATAGGAAGCAACAAAACAAGATGTCAGGAATATAGTGAATCACTATAAAAGAATTGGTCAACATTCAACCATTTCAAGAAGTAGAATTTCATCAGGAGTTGATAGTATTGAAGGAAAAAAATCCAAGCTGCTCTGAAGGAACTGGCAAAAACATAGAAAATACCAGGTCCCAAGAATTGACAGATTACCAATTGAGATGCCTCAGTATGTGGATGCAACACCAGAAATACTCACTCCTCTATGCCAATAAATTTGGAAGACATCAACATGGCCAATAGACTGGAAGAATTCTATATTTGTTCCAAATCCAAAGAAAGCAGACCGATCAAAACATGGACATTATCAACAATATTATTAATCTCAGACTCAAGTGTAATTCCTGAGAGGTAAGTCAATAGTGGTCGCAAAAGTACATTAACGAGGAACTGACAGAAATTCAAGTTGGATTCAGAGAAGGATTTGGATGGAACAAGAGATATCGTTGCAAATGTCATACAGATCTAGACTAAAAGTAGATAATACAAGAAAGGTGTTCACTTACTTTTTACTAACTATGAAAAGGTATGGCATAAATTATGGATACCATTGAAAACAGACATTGCAGAACATGTAACAGTGCTCACAAGAAGCCTGCACATAGATCAAGCAGCAGTATTTCAAACAGAACAAGGGTATATTGTGTAGTTTAACAATCACCCATTCACCATGTTTATTCAAACTCTATGCTGTGATAATAATTCATTAAACTGGACTGCATGAAGAATAGCAACATGAGAATTGGAAGGAGACTGATTAGCAACCTAAGACAGAGCCTTGCTTGCTAAAAAAGTGAAAAGGATTTAAAGCATTTGCTTTCAAAATCAAAGATGAAAGCCTTCTGTATGAATTATCCCTCAGCATTCAAAAGCAACAACAACTCACAGCCATCAAGTCATCCAACTCATAGTGACCTTCAACATAAAGAAAACAAAAATTCTCACAACCACACTGTGGCCATCACTATCTGATTTCAATTTCAGGATTGGGAATGTAGCGCTGGAGTCTAGCCTATCTGGAGATAGCCACTGAGAGCTCTTTATTGGCCTGACCTTCTCCTCTGAGAATTATGGGAAATCCGGTGGTATTTCCTTCTTGGAGGTGAGCGACTCAGAGCTCAGTCCCTTGGAGACGCTCTACTGACAAGACTCACTGCCTGTGAGATATTGCAGCTGATGAGACATGTGGCAGCATGCTGATATCAGGGCAGCTTGGGCCCTGATAACTAGAGGAACTGCAGGGAGACCCCTGTCAGCCCTGAGATGCTTCTACCACCACAGTGGATACACAAGACTCTGCATTCACTGGCCTGTGATTGTCCTGTTATCATTGCATGGGCTTGGTGAGTCTTAAGAGGGCTTATGGATTGGTATTAGACATATAGGCTAAAATTGAATTTATGAACTTGGACTGAACTGGGTTGGGATGTTTTTTCAATGTTCCATTCCTCTTGAATATAAACCCTTATATATATATACATATATATGTATGTATGCATGTTTATGAATTTGTTTATCTACCCAAATTAGCACATACACTATCTTGATAAATAAAATATTTAAATTTTTGTTAAGGATTTCATTTTACTTGAATCCACAATCAATATCCATGGTGCAGCAGCCAAGAATCAGAGAACATATTGCATGGGGCAAGTTTGCTGCAAAAGGCCTCTTTAAAGGGTTAAAGAGTAAGTGCATCATTTTGAAGACTAAGGTGGTCCAGGCTGTGGTGTTTTCATTCACCTGCATGCCTGTAAAACCTGAGCAATGAAGAAGGAATACCAGAGAAGGGTTGATATGTTTGAATTATGGTGTTGGTAAAGAATATTGAATCGATCATTGACTAGCATTCAGCCAATTCAAGAAGTAGACAGAGATGTCCCAATTGGAAATGAATGAGCTAATCTGTCTTGGAAGAAGTAGAGTAAAAGATATTACTTAGAAGTGAAGATGATAAGATTTCATCTTGCTTGCTTTGGGCCTGATAACAGTCCATGAGGAAGTAGGTCATGTTTGGGAATATAGAGGTCAGTGAATGATGGAAAGGCCTCTAATGAGATGGGTCAGCTCAATGGCTGCCGCTGTGGATTGGAACATAACACGATGAGTCAGGATGGTGCAAGGGCTGGGAGTGAGTGCTTCATTCAGTTGCACACAGGGTCTCTGTGAATTGGAGCCTACTCAATGATACCTAATGACAGCAGTAATTATATGGAGAATGACCAAATTCTTTTCACTTGCCTTTTAAAGAAACATTTAGCAAGGAATGTCATTGCAACAGAGAGCAAGATAGTCACTACACACAGTCCCAAACTGTCATGTGGAAAAGTGTCTTCTTTCCGCTTAACAGCCGTCATTCGTTTGCCAAAGTTAAACTCTGTGCAATGTGTAAGAGCTTTAAGGATAAATAAGATCTAGCCAGTACCTTCAAAGGGAGAATGTAGAAGGATCTACCACCTCTATGACATAAAGAACGACATAATGAGTTTCTGTTGTTCAGCAACTACCTACTGCTATAAAATCACAGAAATTTTCACTCCTGTGACCTTGGACACATATTTTATCACCAATATGATATAAGAAAGGTTAAGTCACAGATAAAAAGGCAAGAGATAGCAAATAATTGAAGTAACAACCACTCTAAGTTCCTTGAATCCTGCTCCTGAATACACAAAATCATATAAGAAGTGTTTCTAAGCACACACTTAGCTGCTGACTGAAAGGTTGGAGGTTTAAATACCTAGTGACATTTAAGAAGGAAGCCACGGAAATCTACTTCCCCCAAATGCAGCCAATGAAAACTCTATGAAGTGCAACTCTTCTCTGGCATGCACGTTGTCTCAATGAGCTGACGCAACTCTAGGCACTTATGTAAGAAGCATGAGACACTGCAATCAAGGTCATTTTGTAATACACAAGTATTATAGGTTGACTTATTATTTCAGATCTAAGACTTCTATATCTAGATTTAGTTTTCAGCTGTGTATGGTCTTTTAGAGCAGAAAAAATTCACAGAAGACTAACTATGTTCCACATATTTAGCGAGATCCTAAGAGGTAGACATAAAGTTTAGTATGAAATATTTTATGCCATAAATAGCTTGCAACCTTGTGAGGGACATGCAGATTGATCATTTCAATAAAGAATCTTGGGAACTAGGACAGAGGAATACACAGGATGCTATGCTAGGAGAAATGAGGGAGACGCTAACTTAGGTGGTGAGGGTCTAAAATGCTCCCTGGAGAAACAGCTATTCCTTTGGGGCTTCAAGGTTAGTTAGAGGAAGAGAGGTGCAAGTCTAGTTAACGAGGACAAAAAAAGGATTGAAGATTAAAATTTGTTGTGTAACAGAGAAATTATTCTATAGTTTAGGTTTTCAAGAATTGAATGCAAAAGAGGAAGTGATAAATATTGATGAAGAGGTAGCTATGTCAGGTCAAAGAGGGTTTCAGGTACTATGTTATGCAGTTTCATCCTCACCATGATAGACATGTGCTAGAAGTCACCAGAATTGCAATGTACAAAATGACAGGAGTGAAAATGGAATTGAAGTGGCAGTGTGTGTGTGTATGTGTATTGGGGTTGTGGTTGGTGGTGGACAGGGATTTGGAGAGTTCAACATACAAGGTTTCAACAAAGAGGCTGTAAAGCATGAGTTGGGGCTATCATAAAAAGAGAGGAAGAGAAAAGTAAAATTGCCAGAGTTAGAAATTGTATATCAATACTGAGGGAGAAGAATCTAAAGTGACACTGAGGGTTAGGGCTTGGATAAGCAGGTGGTATTATTCTCAGGCAGTGCAAATAGAAGGGAAGAGAAAAGTAAGGGACATGGCGGTGGAAAGTCCAAAATGGTGTAGCTGTTGAATCCAAGGCACCTATGGGGAAATTGGGGGAGATGTCCAGTGGGAAATTGGATGCCCACGCCTGAAGTTCAGAGGATAGGGCAGAGCTGGAAATAGAATCAGAAACTGAACTTCTAGTTCAACTGGCTTAGATCAGAGAACAGGACATAGTAAGTAGAAAAAGCAAGTAATACATGGTTAAGATGGATTGGAACCATGGGGAGAACCATTTGCTATAGAAGAAAAGAGTAAAGAAAACTTTTGGAGATTTTCAGTGCTTTAAATTCTGCACTAGAGAAACATATGCCAGGCCAAGACAGGAGCTTTCTGTTAATATACCAGGTTCAAAGCATTTTATTTTCCATTATCTATTTTTGGTGTCATTCAGTGTATTTTTAGAGACAATTGGAATTAACTTCGGAAAATCTTCTCTTGGAGTTTATCCAGGAGAGAGTGACCTGGATAGTGAAGTATCTGGAAATTGCTCCATATGACGAATCATTTAAGTACTTTCAGACATGTAGACTAGAGAGACACATACACACATATTTGCATAGGTAATAAAGGTGTCCTCCAAGTATTTAAATGGCTACTACAAAAAGAAACAATAGACTTAATAAGCTTATCTCCATCAGATCATTGAGTGGAAGGTATATAGAGATAAAGTTAATATTTACTCTAAATAATTATTAAGCACCAGTTGTGGTATGCTTTGTTCTAGATACAGGGATTTGCTGTACATAGATAAAATCCTATTTTCCTGGAATTGAAATTATAGTGCTAGGGAGACAGAGATCTATAAGTGAAATTACTTTAGATGCTGAAAGGAGCTGTTCAGAAAAAAGTGAAGCATGTTGAGAAGGCGTGATGGGCGAATACATGTTGGGAGACAGATGAGCTCTTTAGACTGGGTCCTGAGAAAGACCTCTCAGAAAGTGACATTTTCAGGCCTGAATAATAAGAAGTCAACCTTAGGAAGAGATTTTTGGGAGGAAAGTGGAAATCAAATGAAAAACCCATAAGTCAGGATTGACTTTGAACGACTGAGGACAAGAAAGCAGGTCAGTGTGATTGAAGGCAGGGGAGTGGAGAAATTGAAAGCAGACGAAGTTGGACATAGGTAGGAGGTAATTTTGAATTTCATCCCAAGTGGGATGGGAGGCGATTATGAAAGTTTTGAATAGACAAAATGTCTCAAAAATGAGTTATAAAAATTTTACTTTACAAGGATAAATTCTTTGTCTTTAGGTGAAGTGAGGGCTCTCGGGAGTTATCTTTGCCATAGAATTCCAGAGGAAAAGAAAAAAGTTTAGAACTGTGGGTGATGCAGTAGTCATGGAGAAATAGATGGGTTTCAGAAACATTTAGTTAGTAGAAATGGCAGGACTTACTGATAAATTGTGTTTGGGACAGGAGGAAGCAATGAAGAAAAGGGAAAATTAGGGATGGCTTCTAGGATTTTGCCTTAAATGTCCAATGAGATGGTGCTGCCATTTAGATGGAAAACAACAGACAGAAGGATTAGATTGTGGATGTGTTGAAGAGTGAAGTTTTGAGCATAATATGATGAAATCTCCATTGACTCCCAAGTGGCTATCTCATGTACACCATGCACTACATTAAATAGACAGGTCTGAATCTCAGAGGAGAAATCATGGCTGCAGAAACAAATATTGGGAGCCAACAGCACATGTAGGGGCCATAAGCCATAGTGTGAGGATTGGAAGGAAATGGAAGTAGGACCCTCAAACTGTGAAGGTTTTCAACATCCAGAGCTCCCTTAGAGGCTTCAGATCCAGCCAAAAACATTGGCTAACATATCGGACAAAAAGTAGGTAGAGTGGCATAAGGGAGGATTTTGAGTGTATGTAATGAAGAGGAAGTCATTCTGTTTAAGATAAAAAAACTCTATAAAGAAATCAGAATTGGGCTGAGCCCGGTGGCATAGTGGTTGAGAGCGGGCCTGTGGCCCACAGGTTTGGCGGTTCAAATCCAGCAGCAGCTCTCCAGGAGCGGGACTGGGTAGCCCCCATGACCACCAGAGGGCAGTGATGCCCTCCCCCCAAAAAGAAATTAGAATTGTCCCATAGTGGATGGATTCTCAGAACCTCCTATCAAAACCTTACTGTCCTGCATACATTTTCTTTTAGACAATTAAAAAACCAAAAAGCTTAGACCTATATACAGGTTAAGGTCCCACACAGAAGAGACCTGACTTTGAGAAACGAAAAAGCGACCTTTGTCAGTTGCTCAAGGCTTGACTCTAGGGCACTACTATTAGAGGCATTGAGTCTTCTCTCCCTAGTACTTCTCAGGTATTTAGTGGTATTTTTCTTGCTTGACACAAGACCTCTCAACCAGCAGCACTTTGGCCTGGTGCAAGAGGTAGGCTGCCTGTTCCCAAAGTTTGACTAAACCTTTGTTTAATCCTCCCCTTCCTCCCCTGCCCTTTCACCCATATTTATAACTATGTTTTTTGTTTCCTAATTAAGAACCAACTCTCAAGCTTACGACCTTGTGGAAACAAAGCCTTGACCTTTATCTGGCACCACAGAATTTCTAAATTCCAGCACTCAATTGTGTCTAGTCTTGCCATACTTACCGACCTAGAACCCTGTTATCATAATCCCATTTGTCCAAACTTATATGAATGAACGAGCTAGAGAGGGCCAGAGATAGACATGGAGCCAACTGAAGGACTCTTCCTACCTTCCAAGATTTTTTTTTTTGCATCACTTCCCTCTGGTGGGAGTGGGAGGCCCAGTCTTGCTCCTGGAGAGCTGCTGCTGGATTTGAACTGCCAAGCCAGTGGGCTGCAGTCCCACAGTCAACCACTATGCCACTGGGGCTCAGCCCACCTTCCAAGATTTTAAGGCATTTTCAAATACATTCTTCTAAAGAACTAAATCCTGGATTTCTTTTTAGGGAATGATGTGGAAAGCAAACATTTAATGTAATACAATTAAATGTCTCTTCCTCTAACATATGAAGATTCTCCTTATGGAATTCTGTTTTTATATTTCTCTCATATGCTTTGTTTTGGGTTGAGGGAGCTCTTATTTTGTTAACAGGATATTTTGCTTGAGGGGAGCATATTGCTACTCAGGCATAATTCCAAATGACAAGATTATATACCAGAGCTCTCAGTGCCTTCTGATCGAAGCTGACCTTCTAATTATTTTCTTGCACATAGTAGGCAGTCCATAAATATTTAATGAATTAAACTGAACTTAACAAATTAAACCTTTTAAAGGTGGCTTCCTTGCTAATGCAAAAGACTGCTGTTAGTGTTTGTTACCTGGGTCTGTGGAAAATTGGGAAAGGAGTTTTGTGACACACAGTTTCTGTTTATCTCTTCACCAATACTCCTATCAAGGAGTGCTGTTGGTGTTATAAGGTAAGCATTGGACTGCTAACCACAAGGGGTAGTTGAAACCTAACTTCAAGGGGAAATAAGGCTCCCATAAAGGTTTATAAGCTCATAAACCCTTAGGGGGTCACTATGCATCAGCATAGGTTTGGTGGCAGTGATTTTGGATTTGGGTTGGATTTGCCTATTACTAGAGCTCTGGTAGCACTATTAGTAAGTGGTAGACTGATAATAGCAATCAGTCAGAAGTTCAAAGCCATTTACCTTTCCTTGGTGAAAGATGAGGCTATCTGTTCCTGTAAAAACTTATATCCCACGGTAATTATATAATTTCATGTTAACTTGATAAATAGATCTGGGGTAGAGTTTAGCTTGTCAATCAGGTCACAGCCTGATTGCTCCCTCCTTGTGGGAACGGGAATCTCATGAGGATGCTGGCAACATTCTCTCTTCCTTCCTGGCAGTGGACACACACGCTCTCTCTCTGTTTCACCTTGTTTGCAAGCCACATGAAGCCATGCTGATAGCAACCAGAGTCCTGGAGATATATCCACTCCTATTGGATCCACAGGCACTTCCCACCCATTTGCTGTGATCTTCCTACATTCTGCCTCACTGCATATGCTGTATGAATCTAAAGAGGAATTTATGGAATGGTGTAGGACATATGGCCTATTATTAGACTTATGGACTTGATCTGGAGAGGGCTGGGGTGTCTTCTTAATATGCAATCTTTGATATAAAACTCTCTTACACACATCTGAGTGTCTCTGGATTTGTTTCTCTGATCAGTGTGACTTGGGAGTGGGGTATTAGAGAAACAAATTGTGAGGATGGAGAATGGATGCTTGTTTGACCTCTGGCTTATGGTAGTTTTTCTTTGACTAGCTGGAGGTCAGCTATGACCACGCTGTTTACTAGATTGTTTTCTGGAAAGAATATGGGAAGTGAAAGTTTTGATTCCTAGAAGTTGTCTTTGGTTAATTCTGTCTGAAATAGTAAATGTGAATGTAGTAAATGTGACTTTTGAACTAAGTGGGTGAAATCACCCCCTTTAAATTTTCTTCAGAGATCATGCTGCTTAGTCACAATGGCTGACAGAAAGTTTGGTCCTGGCTTGATGCAGTCAGAGGCCTAAGGCCATATTTAATATCAATGGAATAGTTTAGATAAAATTGCACTAAGATACATAAGGATAGAACTTGACTATTTTAAGAATTGAGTTTAGGATCTAGCTGTACCTGGTTTATACTGTTTTCTTCTGACTATTGATATTGATATAATGATTGGAAAGCAAAAATAGAGAGTTTGTAAGCTTTCTTGCCTAGTAACATTAAATTGGATCATTAAATGGGTATAGAACACACCTTCAAAGAATGTTCTGAAAAGATAAGCTCAAGCCATGTATTGGAGTACTGAGGTCATTTGCATTCAAAGAGAATTTCTTAAGGGGATATTGACAGACTGAAGGACAAAAAAGAACTCTTTTAGTGGTTTGTATTTAAGACTAAAAAGATTGGGAACCATGATGAACTCTCCTCCCCAGGCCTGAATGTTAAAGAGAGCCTGTGGACAGCCTGAAATGCTTCCTAAGGACCACTTGGTTCCACTTGTTCAGTTGAAGTGTGAGAGAAGTAGAGAGATGCAGCAGTAGAGAGATGGCTTGAGTCTGGCCATTGTTACTGTGGATCTGATTCACAAGGACTAGAAGAGAAGATGGGAGTGGGTTGGTGGGTCTGAAGTTCATGACCTAGACCATAGGGCCTAGAGTTGTTGAAAATTTGTGACAGGGCCAAGGTTGAAAGGCGAGGTGGCTAATGGGCACACTGATGAGGCTAAGTGAGTCTGCCCATGTTGAGTTGACCAGAATTTAACCAGATGAAGACAAAATTTTAAGGCTATGAATTGGTGCAAATAGCTGCTGACTTAATGGATGGTCTGTTCTGATTGGACTTTGCTTATGGATGTGGACTTCATAAGGTTCCAAATGGAATTAACTCTTCACATCAAAGAACATGCTTGTTTTCTCATCGCACAGGGTTAATATAAGTGGGCAATATAGAAATCAGACACCCAAAATAGGGAGTATCAAGGCATGAAGTAGCTGGCTTATAAACATCCATAGGTGGAGGAATATGTTTATAGAAGTATGTTCACATCACTGCAATTGCTAAGTATAGAATATTTTTGTTTTGCTCACCTATAGAATATTTTAATGAGGCTGACACATTTTGAGTTGTGTGCATTTTAGCTTTATCCTCTTAGGTACAAAAATGATTTCAGTATTGTTTGTTCAAACGTTATATATGGCTAAAGAGTTATGTGAATGTGTCACATTGACAAGGGATGGTCTGTGGTAGTTATATAATCTTATGCCAACTTGATAAATGGTCTCAGGGTGGAGCTTAGACTGTCAATCAGGTCACAGTCTGATGATGCATCCTTGTGGGTGTATGTAGCATTTTCACAAGGACTCTGGGAACTTCTCTTTCTTCTTGAAGGTGGACAACATTCTCTCTTCGCTTCACCTTCCTGTTGGCAAGCCACATAAAGCTATGCTGATGGCAGCCAGAGTTGTGGAGATGCCTCCACCACCATTAAATCCACAGGAATTTTCACCCACTGACCTGGAATCTTGCATTTGGCATCATTGCATGTTTTTCCTGAGTCTAAAGTCAGATTTATGGACTAGTATCAGATGTATGGGCTATACTGAAATTAAGGATTTGATCTGGACAGGGCTTGGATATTTTCTCAATCTACAATTGCTCTGATATAAAACTCTCTCTTATACACATATGAGTGTGCCTGGATTTTTTTTTTCTAGCTAGAACAGTCTAACATAAATCCTCAGGGTTGATATAAGTCAGTATCAACATGATAATAGTGACTTTTGTTTGTGGTTATCTTCTTATTAAAGTTAAAATGACAAATTGATACTCTACTACTTGAATCAAGAATGTGACAAAATTATGAATTGGGGGAATCTCAAAGTATGTCTATACTTACCCAGTAAAGGGAATTAACTTGGTATATGTGAATGAATGCAAGGTGGGTACATGTAATGTTGTCTTATTCCTCACCCCTACACCATTCCCACATCCATTGACATACCAGGAGCCAGGGAAGAATTGCACCTGATGAAAACAAAAGACATAAACTAGTTGCCTGTCCACATACCTTGTTTGACTTAACGTCACTGCCTTTGTGTCAATTCTGACTCATGGAAATCTGTATGAGGTTTCTGAGACTATGAATCTTTATGGGAGAAGATGGCCTTACCTTTCTCCCACAGAACAGCTGGTGGGTTTAAACCTAAAAGCTTACAATAAGCAGTCCAGCACTGCTACCTAGCAGCACCATCTACAAAGAGTACCTAAAAAATGAGGCATTTGAACATCGTTAGAATGACCAAGAGTTCTCCAATCTCCACTCTTCTTTCCACTATCACTGCTAAACTGTTCCACTCATTCGTGGCAGCTTCTAGGTTCTGGGCCACTTAAATATGCAACATGATAGAACAGGAAAGAAGGTAGCATTTACAAAGTGTCACACACATGTTTTATCTGGGCAGCAAAAATGGAAACTTCACAAGGTTTTCAGAAGGAAACAAATGTAAGCCTCACCCCATTAACTGAACAAGCTAGAATCAGACTGGTGCCAGCAGAAAAGAACTCTATTTTTTCTCACTATTGCATCTCTACACTCCCTCCATAGAATTGTTCTCCTCACCACTGGATAGCTCTTGGACACATTTTTACTTTCCACGAAAGTATCAATGAAAACAAAACAAAGCAAAAACCTCACTTTTAAAGTGCCAAAAGTCCAATCAAGTCTGATACCAAGGCTTTAATCTCCCATCCAACTTCCATTTCCCCTGCTGCTCTGGCACATCATCAATTGGTTCAGGTGCAGGAACCTGTGATGGGGCAGAAAGCTCTCTTAGTTTCTTATTGCTGCTGTAACAGATAGGTTTCCTAACAGTTCTAAACAATAAAAGTCTGAATTCAATGTTGGCTTTAGGAGGATCCCTCCTTTTTCTTATATTTCAGCTTCCAATAAATTCTGAAGAATTTCTGGACTTGTAGATTCACCATGAGATACAGTCTATAATCACCCACAATTGCCCGATGTCTCTGTGTCTAGTTTGCATCTTGACAGAAACATTGCAAAAAACCTCAAAAGGCTGAGGTGTAAGTGGTTGAATGCGGGACTGCAGCCCGTGGGCTTGGCAGTTCAAACCCAGTGGTGGCTCTCAGGAGCAGCACTGGGTAGTGCCCACGACCACCAGAGACAGTGATGCCCCCACCAAAATTTTTTTTAAAACCTCAAAAAACCCACCGTATTCCTAAATGGAATTACATAATCAGGGATAAGGATCAAGACTCCAGCACATAGTTTGGAAAAATGATACTCAATCCAACAGTGTTCTGTTTCTTGACTAATTTCTCACTCTCCTCTCTACAGTTCCTTCAATCTTATTCTTGTCTTCTTGAAATTTGGACTCAGTAGAAAAGAAAAAAATAAGAATAAACCCTTATAGCTGTTGAAACCATTCCAACACATAGTGACCCTATGTAACAGGGCAGAATGGCCTCTTTGGGTCTCTAAGACTTTAAATCTTTCTTGGAGTAGGTGCAATGGGTTTGAACTGATGATGTTATGGTCACCAGCTCAGTGCATAGCCCATTACACCACCAGGAGGCCACTGTCTTATTTTGCTGGTATGTTTGTAGTAAAACGCTGAAGGTGTCTGCGTGCCAGGAGCACCGATTTGGCTCTTTCTTTTTTGGGTCCTCACTGCAAGTCCCTTCCATTTCTCGCTAAAGTTTCCAATATACAGTTCCAGAAGAAGGGAAATGCCATCTCTGTGAGTTTTAATGATCCCTATATTCTAGCCTTCAACATGGACTTTCTCTCTTGGGAATGCTTCACCGTCCCATTGAAAATGTTTCTTTCAAGAAAGTCTAGGATTAACTGTGCATGTCTTCAACAACAACGAAAATAAAATACATAAAGAGATAGATAAAAGACATAAAACTAAACCTGAAAAAATATACAAAAAGAAACCCCAAGCCTAGCTTTTTTTTGCCACACAAGAAGACAAATAATTTTATGCTCTTAACTTTTGCATGTGTCAGTACTTCTCAATGATGCTCTCTTTGTTGTCCTATCAAAGGCCGCTACCCTCAATCCTTCCCCTAGAGTCTTTGTCTGCTAAAGGTACTAGGGGCCAGAATCAACTCTATGGCTGTGGGTAAGGAGATAGGTAACATTCCTCCCGGTCTTCAACTTCCAGATGATCAAGTTTCCTAGTGGAATCTAAACCTCAACCTCATGCTTCATAAGTTTGAAGAGAAACAAAGAGACAGATAGAGAGGGAGAGAGACAGAGAAAGAGAAGAGAGAGAGAGAAACTTCTAAAACCACCCCTTCCCAAGGCTTCTCACTCCCAGTTTCTTTTTTCATTAACTTTTAGCCGCTTATTATATTTCCAGTGTTGGGTGATGGCTAATGTGGAAATAACTGGTTTGAATCCCCTTTGATTTTTTTTCTAGTCTTACATAAAGGACACTCAGAATATAGAAAGACTGGTTATCTATTATTCTCAAGTTTGTGGTCTCAGCATGCAAGAGGCAAAAAGTAAATATTTGCAACCTGATCCATAAAATAAAACTTCTCCTCTGACCAAAATTCAATCAATCATTTATGTTTCGTTGACCCCACATACTTCTTCAGTCATGGCAATATTTTCTTTTCTCCTACCCAAACTCCTGAAAAAGATTTTCTATACAAGCTGTCTCTACTTTCTGAATCACATATTTACTCTTCGCCTAACAATGTCAGACTTCCATCTCCATTATTCAACAGCAGAGGCCTGGTTGAACTTAACAACTTCTTTGTTGCCAAATGGAGTTGACATTGTTCTCTCCTTATTTTTCTGAGGGTTTCATCATTGTTCAACTTAAGTGGAACACTTCCTACTAGAAATGTTTTCTTAGTGTGCCCCTAGGACACCACCCTGCTCTGGATTTCCTCTTTTCTCACCCTTCCTACAATCCCTTCTACATTTTTTTACGTATGCATTGGGATGTTTACTCTTAGAATTGAAGTTCAAACCTAACAGCCACTCTGTGGGAGAAAGATGAGTCTTTTGGCTCTTGTGAAGATGTACACACCTGGCAGCTCACAGGGGCAGTTCTGCTCTGTCTTATAGGCTCACACAGAGTAAGCATCAATTCATTGGTTGCCTTTTGTTTTTAGCTATCTCCAAAACCTTACGTAGAAATGTTTTCTCTAATATTTCCTGAGTATTTTCAAATTTCCCATGGGTCTAAATTCCATTTATAGTCTAGGAGACACTAAATTGGAATCTCCAAACTAATTTTGTCCTCTGTTCTTAACGTACACATTCAACTTTCCACTCAAACAATGGCCCGATGCTCTCTTACACTTGTTGGTGAGTGTATATATTTGGTTCTAATTTTCAGTGTAATACACGGACAAAACCCTGCTCAGTCCTAAAACCATCCTCACAATCTCCACTACATTTGAGCTCAATGTTTCAACTACTACATCAATCCATTTTGTGGAGGGGTTTCCTCTTTTTCACTCAACCCTCCCCTCTCCTTTTTAAAATCCAACAGGCTGCCTTTCTCTGGAGAGCAGTCCTTTCTGTAAATACTCAATTTATGTGAGATAAAGCCTTGCCCTCTAGTTATACTTTTTCAAAGACACATCCTTCTGGTTATCCATTCTGTTTCATTTTTCGGTAGTCCATTCTTTACCAACACCACAATCTAAAGATATCAATTCTTCTCTAAGCTTCTTATTTAATGTCCAATTTTTATATACAGATAAGGTGACCAAAAATACTATGGCTTAGGGAAGACACACTTTAGTTCTCAAAGTGACATCTTTGCTTTTTAACATTTTAAAGAGATTTTTTACAGTATACATGCTGGCTGAGAAAAGCTGTTTGAAATTTTGATGACTGTTCCATGGGTGTTGATTATTGATCCAAGGAAAATAAAACCCTTGACAGCTTCATTCTTACTTCTGTGTATTGTGATTCTGCTTTTGGTCCATTGTGAGGATTCCTTTTAAAAACTCACATTGAAGTGCAATTCTTATTAGATGCTGTAGTTTTTAAATTATTGTATTTTAGTTTTCAGTTTTTTTTAATTTTATCAATAAATGCTCAAGTACTTGTTTTCAGCAAATGAGGTCGAATGATCATGGATTGTTATTAAGTCTACATCCAATCCTGATGTCACATTCTTCGTATTATTTTGCTTCCTGGATTATTTAATCTGTATACAGATTGAATAGGTGTGATGATAGAAGCAAGCAACCTTTATGCACAACGTTCCTGGTTTTAACCACACGGTATACTTTAGTTTCCTTGAAATGATTGTCATTTGACCTATGTAAAGATTCCACATGAGCATAATTAAGTGTTCTAGAATTTCCACTATTTACACTGTTGGCCCTATTTTCTTAGGATCCACACCTTTGAAAGCATTTGCATGGTCAATGAAAGATAGGCAAACATGTTCCAGGTACTATCTGCTTTCTGCAATATTCCATCTAATATCAGCAGAGCTATTCCTCATTCCAGATCTTCTTCTAAATCTGACTTGAACTTCTGGCTGCTCCTTGTGAATGTACTGTGGCAAATGTCTTCCCTGTCAGTTTTCCCTACTGTGGTGTCGTGATGCTCTGATGCTAGAGGCCATGTCACCAGTATTTCAAATATCAGTATGCACACCAATGGTGGACAAGCTTAAGTGGATCTTCCAGACTAAAGCAGGCTGTGACAGAGAATCTGTTTCTTTTCAGTAAAATTAGTCACTGAAAATCTGTCGAATAACAGTGGACCACTGCCTGAGAGAGAGAGAGAGAGAGAGAGAGAGAGAGAGAGAGAGAGAGAGAGAGAGAGACAGCAGACAAGTTCTTCAAGTTGAAAGGCACTCAAACTAGTAAAGGGGAAGAGCTAGCCCATCAAAGTAGCATTGACTTTAATGATATCAATGGAACAAACTTTTAGGGTATTTCATTTGCCATTATGACAACTCAGAATGAAAAGAAACACCTATCAATACCCATTAATAATCAGAATGTGTAACTATAGTGTCAATCACAAAATAAATCACAGTGTCAAAAAGAAGTGAAATGCATAAAGATTGATACCCTAGGCATCAGGAAGCTGATATGAACTGGTGTGGACATCTTAAACTTGACAATGACACGCTCAGAAATGTTGGAAATGACAGTTTGAAGAGGAATGACATCACATTCATCATCACAAAGACCATTTCCAGTTTTATTCTGAAGTTCAATGTTGTCAGTGAAAGGACAATTTCCATATACCTAGATGGTAAAACCAGTTATATGGCTACCATTCAAATGTATTCATCAACCATGAGGGCCAAAATGATAAAATTAAAGAATTTTTATGAAACCTGCAGAATGAAATGAGTTAACACATAATCCAGATGCACTGATAATTACTTATGTATTAATTGCAAAATATGAAACCAAAGAAATATCAATAGCTGGGAAATATGGATTGGTAGTACAAATAGCTCTGGAGGTTTTATAAGACCAGCAAATTATTCATTCAAAATATCTATTTTTTAAGCAATGTAAATGGCAACTGTATACATGGACCTTGCCAGATGGAATAGACAAAAATCAAACTGCCAACATCTGTGGTACTATATGAGGGGAAAACTCAATACAATCCATCAGAATAAAGCTAGAAACTGACTTCAAAACAAGCCATCAATGGCTCATATGCAAATACCAGTTGAAGCTGAAGAAAATTAAAACAAATCTATAAGAACCAACATATGAACAGGAGTAGATGCCATCTGAATTCAGAGACCTTCACAAGAATAGATTTGGCTTGTTGCACACTAATGACTGAAGCCTACACAGATTGTTGGAAGACATCACTAACACCTTAGATGAGAAACCAAAAGGTCATTCAAAAGAGAAGAAAGAAATAAAATTAAAGTGAGACGCACTGATATTTTCTTGTAAACGTAGAGTAGCTCAAGGGAATGAAAGAAATGAGGAAGTGAAAGAGCTGAGCAGAAGAGCTTAAAAAGGCAAGATAAAGTAGTCTAAAATATGTAGATCACTGAAGTTAGAAAAACAAAAAGGAAGACTACACTTGGCATTCCTTAAGATAGAGAAAACTGAAGAGAAAAGTCAGAACTTTGAAAATATTGAATATCAAAGCAAGCCAATCATCACTATACCATGATCAACCTTTTCAGGAGATAGACTATGCTTGAGAATGGATGGTACTGAAAGAAGTTTAACTGCACTGAAAACACTGGTGAAAAACAAAGCTCCAGGAATTGGTTAAAGAAGGCATAAATAATCTCTCCTAGAAAGATTAACACTAGGTAGAGATTAAAAATACTCCAAATGCCCAACTTTTTCAAAATGCTAAGCCACTCCATTATCCCCAACATCAACCACCACTCCACTCCTTAATACATTTCTTCACATCCTCGGGTACTGCAATTTGTGGAAATGTTTTACAGAACCTCTGAGCCATAAAGGAGAGGTCTGCTAGTTTATAGAACTGAAAGGCCTGCCTGACCGGAGAGCTAGGATTTAAGGGTGGTGACCATGTTTAATTTTGTAAAGAAAGGCAGGGACTGGGCAGCTTAGCAAAGTGGGTATTGTGCTTTATTTCAATTGGAAAACAAGTTTAATTGCAGTTAAACTATCACAATTTTAAAATCATTCTGAACTCTGGGGTTCGACTGAGTGTTAAGGTAGTTACATAACTTTGTACCAACTTGAAGCGGTGGAGTTTTGCCTGTCAATCTGGTCACAGGCTGTGGTCATGAGCTTCTCATAAGGAGGGTCCTAGGAACCTGTCCTGTCTCCCTGACTTCACCTTCCGGTTGATGAGTTATACTGAAAACTGGGTGAGCTCTGTGTTGCTGCCCTCACCATTAGATTCACCCCATGCTGCACTCACTCACCAGGATACTCCCCGTATTCTCCATCATCACATATAGCTTTGTGAGTCTGAAGAGGGATCTATGGACTACTATCAGACTTGCATATCTAAGTTAAACTTGACTGGGTTGTTTTATTGATGCACAATTACTTCTCGATATAAAGCTCTTTTTTACACATATAAGAGTTTATCTGGATGTGTTTCTCTAGTCAACCTGGCCTAAAACAAGGGTGAACAGATGGCAGGGGAAACTAAATGATATATCCAGGTTAGAGATACATTTTAGAGGTAGGAGCATTGGAATCGAGGAAGGGCACAATGTGAGCACCCAGTCCTGGATAAATTAAAGATTCTTAAATATTTGATTATATGGAATGGGAGGAGGAAAGGAGAGCTGCTATTTTTTCCCATATTTTTGGCTCTCATAACAGGAAGAAAAGCACATGCCATTATTTGAGATGAGGAAGAATATGAGAGAAGCAGCTTTGAGAGAACTTACTTGGACATACTAAGTGGGAGATGTTCAATTTTTGCCCTTTCTTAAGTCACCTTTCTTTGGAGTAGACACAATTTTGCAGCACTTCTAATCAGTTATCCAGATAGTTGTTTTCCCAATGTACTGAAATGGATGACTGAGTGCATCCATTTGTTGAAACATCTCAATTAATTTTTGTGAGGTACATAATTACTTAATATGACATTCATAGCCATAAGCCTCATTGTGTGATACATTGGAAACCCTAGGTTCTATACATGTCTTTATAGTCTTGTTTGGGATGTATTGTGTGTTTTGCTAATGAAATGGAATTCAAACAGAATATGTCTTGAGTTCCCATCTTACTTGAGAGTATGATTTAGGTCATTACCCTTGGGGTATTTTCTGAATATTTGCACAAGGTTCAAAGTACATACATGTGTTAAACTGGGTAGACTCATGAAACAAATCCATAAACATGCATATGTATATAAGGGAGAGGTTTATATACAAGAGGAATGGAACTTTGAGAAAGCATCCCAACCCAGTCCAGTCCAAGTCCATAAGTCCAATATTAGCCCATATGTCTGATAGCTATTCATTAGTCCTCTTCAGGCTGATGAAGCACATGTAATGATGCCAGTACAATCACAGGCCAGTTGGTAACGTCTTTTGTATCCAGTGATGGTAGAAGCATCTCAGTGCTGGCAGGAATCTCCATGTGGCTTTTCCAGCTTCAGAGGTCTGGTTCCATCAGAGTAGGCCATGTGGCTTCTCCTCCAGCTCTTCCAGTTTCCAGGATTCAAGGTCTATCTGCATTCTCCTATGTGGTCTTGTCAGTAGAGCATCTCCAATGGACTGAGCCATAAGTCTCTCACCTCCAATGGGGCAATACAGCCAGATTTCTCAGAATTCTCAGGAGTAAGCCATGTCCACACAGAGATCTAATTGGCCATCTCCAGATTGACAGGCTAGACTTCACCCCTACACTCCCAGTCCTGAAATTGACACAGATTAGTGACTGCCACAATACATTTCCATCCATCAAAGCCTCAGAATTGCAAGATGCCATCTTTGTGATCTCCCCTTCTCAACTGAGCATGTGCAGAAGACTAGTGCTGAGACATCCATGATGAACACAAATCAGATGTCAGTTGTCATCTAAAACACACTGTTGGTACAGGATTTGGGTCATCTTGGTGTGAGACTTGGATTCACTTTGCTCTGGTCAAATAAAAGACCTGTTTCAACTTGCAGATGCTTCTCATCTCTGTGCCTGTGTACTAGTTGCTCACATTCTGCTCTTCCTTCATTCCTATGGATGGTCCCTCTAAAACCCATCTCTAACTTGGATACATCATTCAGTTTTCCATTCTGTAGGATCTTTACACTTGCTATTCCTTTGACCACATGTTCTATTTATTCTCATCCTCCAGGCCTCAGCAGAAAACATCTCTTCAAATCCTGTTTCGGATCACCTTCCACAAATCTGGATTATTTGCCATTCTATTAATAAAAGGTACCCTGTTGTTTCCCTTTATAATTCATTGAAATTTGCAATCACTTTGTTTTCTGCCTAGTGTTTATATTCCCAAATTGACAGGAAGTTCAAGGAGGGCAGAAAATGTGCCTGATTTACAGTTGCATCTTCAGCACCTCCTACAGTGTGAGATTGATAAAAGGCATTACTTATATGAATGAATGAGTATGAAAGGCAGTCTCCCAGAAAGTCAGCTATTCCACAATTGCTCCTCCAAATGGGATGGGTTTACATACCATAAAATTGTGGAACAGAGAAATAATGTTGGAATGTTATAATAATTTACTAGTTCCCCCAGACACGTAAGGAGTATTTATATACTAGTTGGGGTAATGATTATGCATTGAGTTGCTCAACAGTTCAAAACCACCACCAACTCCATGGTAGAAGGACTGGGCTTCCTAATTCCATAAACAGTTACAGTCTTAGAAACCCACGGGGGTCCCTATGAGTTGGCATTGACTCAGTGGTAATGAGTTTGGTGTTAGAGTTTATGTGTCAAGCTACTCTGGTCTACTCACTAAAGATGCAGCTACTAATATCTTTCTTACCTCAGAGTGCTTTTGTATTCATGGAAAGCAGTCCACAAAATAGTGAACTTTTTTAAATAGTGAAGATTTGTTATGGTGCCACAACACAAATAAGAAGGAAAATAAAGTGGACAATAGAATATTGAATGACAGGAGAGGCTATTTTAATCCAATTGGTTAATAATGCAAGGTCTCCTTGAAGAGGTGACATGTGAGCAGAAATATAGGATAAGAACCCTTTAATGGTAAAGGTTTTGAGACAAGAAAGGGTTTAAGAAATTGAGGGAGTAAAGAAAACTGAGACTTGGAAGAGTGGAGTGAGATACGAGATTGACCACGGGATCTTCAAGAAGATGGAATCTAATCTCAGTTTAATTGGAAACTTTTTAAAAGTTAGAGTAGAAAAGCAACATGATCTAATTTACACTTTGTTTTGACTCAGAAAACCCCCATGTAACAGAAGAGACACTGCCCAGTTATAACCACCCTCACAAACATGACTGTGTGAGTTTATTTTTGTAGAAACTGTGCCACTAGTTCTTAGAGGGTCTGTCTCAATTTTGCTAACTCTCAAAATCACCAGATGTGATGCCCTTCCCCAGACATTGGTCCTTCCTGATAATATGTTCAAAACAAGTGAGATGAAAACTCACCATCCTCACTTCTAAGGAGTATTCTGTCTCACTTCTTCCAAAATACATGTGTTCATTTTTCTGGCAGTCACCAACACCATCTTTCAAATATGTCAACTATTCTTCATTTTTCCTGTATCATTGTCCATGGATATGAGGTCATTGAAAATACTTTGGCTTGGCTTAAAGTGTACCTACATTTTCAGAGTAATATCTTTTCTTTTTGACATTTTAGAGAGGTATTTTGCAGTATATTTTACCAATGAAAGAGTTATTTGACGTGATAAGTTGTTTGATTTTTTTGACTGCTTCATTGGTTAGGGATCCAAGTAAAATGAAACCTTGACAATTTCAGTATTTTCTTGATTTATTATAATATGGCTTATTAATTAAATTGGGGGTATTTATGTTGTCCTTATGTTGAGGTATAGTCCACACTTAATAGCTATAATCTTTTATATTTATCAGTAAGTGTTTCAAGTCCTCTTTATTTTAAGCAGGCAAGGTTATCTCCTGACATGGATAATCAATAGACATTAATGAGCTGAAATGGACTGGTATTGGTCATTTTGAATCAGCAAACAATATGTTTTACTATGCCAGAGTGAACAAATTAAAGACGAATAACAGTATGAATCAACCACTAATACAGAATAGGAAGAAATTGGAGATTTTTGCCAACCTGTGCATTCTGAAAATTCAAGCATGCAGTCAAAGTGCATTGCTAATTCCTGGTAAATGAAATGAAGAAGTTGGAAACAAAAAAGGGCCACTAGCTGAAAAATCTGGCCTTAGGGACAGAAACAGCACTAGAGATTGCATGATACAATTGTGTATGACCAACAAGACATTCTTTGGGAATATTTTTTCCAACAACATAAATGATGACTGTATATTTACATTTTAGAAAGATTCAGTCTGCCAGGTTGGAAGAGGCTTTAGTAGAGCTCATAATGGAAATTGGAAGACCAGTTCAAAGTCTATTGTATGTGAGATAAAACAAGCCATGAGTATGGAAATGAAGGGCACAAATTAAAGACATTCTTTGAAGTTAGTTCCAAGAGAATCTGTGGGGGGAGAGGCTATGTGTGAGACCTAATAAATGGGTGAATGAAGGAGTTGCCTACTGTGAAGGGGAAACATGGGGAGGGGGGAGTCTATTAAGAAGGAGATTGAATAGAGAATTTTATTTGGATCTTATCACATTTCACTATGTTGAAAACTGACAAACCTAAGTCAACTACATAGTACACAACTTTCAGGTTCATTTTAGTATAGAATTACAGTCATGGAAAAAGTTGATGTGGATGAGTCAATTACTGCCCACACAGCCTAATTATCAGGTTATACTGAAAGCAAGTCTCAGATTTTACCAGGTATGCAGTCATAATGCCATTAGCAAATAAGCACAGGAGCAATTTATACACCTGCTCAGTGAACTTTTCCCAACTCCATGTCCTTCTGGGTGCTGCAATTATTGCAAGATGTTACAAGTTCACTTAGTGGAAGACAATCTTCCAAGACAGGATCAAACATCCAGAAATCCCTTTTCTTCATGGAGAGATTCAGGTTGGTTTAGGAAACCATGTCTGCATTATCCTAAAATTACAGCCTACAGGCTCTGCTAGATGTTTATACCCCATTTTTGGATAGTTGGGGGATGTCTCTAAAACATTTTAGCCAATTTTCATAACTTGAAATCTCTAATTTGACCTATGAAGCCCATTTCTAACATCCATTATGCTGATTAACAAGCCTCTAATTTCACAAATGAAAACCCAGTTTTGACTTTCAGCATGCTAATTAGCAAAATGCCTGGTGTTGATCAGTGTTAAAGATAGCAGAAGTGCTTGTACTCGCTGCCTCTGGAGTCTAGCCTCTCTATAATGAAGCCAGCTGTAGTGTAAATTCTTGATTAGTGGAACTGTCTATAGCTTAAAGTTACCAGTACACACCTTTGGAAAACATTTTCTGTGTTGAAATATTGCAAAGTAGATGACAACAATATCTCAAGTCGCCAATTAGATGTCCACATGGCGGCAATTTGTCGGTGGCTGGATAGACGTGTATAATGCCCAGGACTGTGATAAAGTACTCAGCATATGGTTGGTATTTAAAATCATGGCACTAGATGAGCTCATTCATGGAATGTGTGTCGATATAAGAAGGAGAGGGTTGCAAGGACTGATGCCTGGGACCTTCCAACATTTAGCAGTCAATTATTGGAAATCAAGAAAGAGTCAGCAATGTGGTCCAAGAAGAAAAACAACTGTCTTGTCCTAAAAGCTAAATGAAAAAAGAATTTCAAAAATGAGCGGCCAAATGAGAAACTAAGTAATGAGCATTGAGAACTGGTGGTTGGATTCAGCAAGATTGAAATTAGTGATGTCTTGTTAAGCATAGTTTCCATGCTGTGACTGGGACAAAAACCAGGTAGGAGTGGCCAGAGAAGAAGACAGAAGACAAGCAGAGAGTTTAGACAATTCTTGAAAACTGCTTTCCTACACAGGGTCAGAGAAGTGGAATGGTAGAGAATATGAGAGATCTTGTTTTGCTCTGGTGGTTGTTTTTGCTATGAAAGAAATTATAGTTAAGTTGACCTGCTGGCAGAAATGATTTATTAGAAAGGATAAATAAATGATACAAGGAGAGCCTTTCTCCTCTCCCATCCACTATTATCATCTGAGTCAATAAATTCCCTTTACCAAGCAAAACATCCATTCTGTGGTAGGGGTTAACCTGTTTGACTACTAACAAAAGGTTGGATTTCAGTGGCTCTTCAGGAGAAAGCCCTGGTGATTTCTGAAAAACCACTCATTAAAACCCTCTGGAATCAAAATTTTCATAGTTTGAGTTAACCATGTGTTAGAGCTGACTTCAAGGCAACTGAACTTGTTGCAGCTGATTTGGAGTTGCTTAGCAATGGGATGGCGGGTTATTTCCAGAAGAATTAGAATGCAAAAATAAAACTAGAGAGTGAATACTGGTATATCCTCTACCTCCAGCCCCTGACTCAGGGGTGAATGGAAGGCCTTCCTCTGTTATCCACTGACAATGGGTTTTTCTGGAGAAATGTTTTTTTAAATAGCCTCCTTTTCAAGTCTCACACCTGTCTAGACTACCAGTTATCTGTCAGTGCCATCAACTACAGATGTAATTTCTGGTAACAAGAACAGGAAGGTGCCAGTATCTGGATGGGAATGAAAGGAATAAAAAGCCAACAATGGAGTGGAAAGAGGAATGCCATTCCTATTGCATGGGTATTGAAATGCTTTCCATATCTTCTGAAGAATCTAAGTCTCAATCCTTAACTCTCACGTCTCTGTGCCAATGATAAATGCTGCAGACCCTGTCAGACCTAAGCAGAAAGGAGGCTGAATATAACCTGACCCCACCCCTTTTCTGATGCTACTTCTGTATCACCCCAGCCAAACCAGAGCAGTGTTTCCCATGATCCCAAGGAAGAGCTTCAAGCAAAAATGTGATCCTGCACTCTTTCCCTTCATCCACCTCCAGCTTGATCTATCCAGAAGCGTACTTTTGTTTTCCTGAAATTGTGGAGCAATCTTCTCCATGGTAGCTTTTCCATGCTCTGTAATCCAGTTTACAGAATTAATGGTACTGAAATAATTTGGGCTTTGCAGTCTCTGATGTAAAATGAAGTCATCATTTATTCCTCATGGCCTGCTGACTGAAAGCAAATACCTTCCAAGAGTTCCAAGGTCTGTCCTAGACTGTTTCCACCCCTTCTGAACCCTGGTTCCATTTTGTTCCTTGGAAGCTGACACCACAGAGATCATAAATGCTGCACCGTTAGGCAAACACACACACTGTTTTCTTTCAGGAAAGGCACCTCTGACCCGTCTCTGTAGGAGGAGTCTTCATGCACTCATGAAGTCTTCGTTCAAATCTGCCATTCCATTAGGAGCCTGCTATGGAGTCAGCATTTACGCGCTTGTTCCTTCTTGGTATTCTTTTCTTATACCACACATGATTTAAGAGAAGCTTATTTCAGTAAAGGGGAAAATATTCTTGTATCATAAACCCATTATGATCATCTCTCTCTTATGACTTTTCCAGGTGAATGTCACTATTCCAGGGACAGGTACTAGACCTAAACTGACTAAAGGGGTGTGGCAGTCATGTGCTTATGTTAATTTTATGGTTGAAATGTAGGGGTGGAGTCTAGCCTGTTAATCTGGAGATAGCCATTGAGCAGCCAATGAGGCCTCTATGTGGGCATGGCTTTCTCCTGAGACTTCTGGGAAAGATTGCAATATTTCCCTCATGAAGATGAGACGCTATTTTCCCCAGTTGTTGGGAGTTAGTCTCAGTGGCAATGTGTCATGGAAAAGACAAGATGGCAGCGTTCGGGAAGCTGGAGGAGCTGGCGGAGAAACCACATGACTCTGCCCTGATGGAGTCAGACCTCAGAAGCTGGAGTGGCATGCTGTTGACGGACCCTGAGCCCTGGAAGCGAGGAGCCATGAGGAGACCCCTGCCAGCCCCAGAATTCTGCACCCACTGACCTGTGACTGCATAAGTCGGAAGGAGACTTTGTAGACTGATTTCGGGCATCTGGGTTAATATCAGACTTGTGACTTTGAACTGGACTGGATTGGGATGCCTTCTTAGTGTCACATTCCTTTTGTAAATAAACCATTTCCTTATATCTATATGCATGTCTCTGAAATTTGTTCCTCTAGTCTACCCAGACTAACACAAGGTGAAAATCTCTTTGATGAGTTGAGCAAACTTTTATCTCTCTACCCTGTTAGACATGAACAAGGAAGCCCATTGGAACCCCTTGCTGCTTAGCAGCAGCTTTCAACCAGTAGGGCAGCCGAGGTCAAGTTGAGCTTATAAATGAAGGAAGAGCTGAGAGAATAGCAGAGAAACAGAATGGAAGCCCTGAAAAATATGACAGTTTTGGCCCATAATAAATTTCCTTATTGTCTTAATCCATTTGAACTGAATTCCCTGGTGTTTACAAGTGGCCACCTCTTACCAATCCATTCATTCAGTTGCTTAGAGAATGTCATTATTCCAAAAAGCTCCCTTCCCATAAGACTTTGTCATGGCACGTTCACACATAATGCAGACAGACCTTGATGTTGGGTGCCTTTGAGTCAACTCCATCACACAGTGGCTCCATGCAATGCTTTAGAAGTGCCTCACCAGGTGGATTCCAACGGACGGCCTTTGGTAAGCAGACAAGGGCTTGCTTGTACCACCAGGGCTCCATTTATGAATGATCATACTCCATGTATTTTTCTCTCTCTCCACAGAACGGTAAACTCATAGTTCTTGACTAGTTTGCTGCACATAAGAGACTGATAGATATAGAAGGCATGAATGAATGAATAGATGAGTACTGCCTTGGTAAACCCCCTAAAAGGCAATCTACTTAATTATAAATTGAGAGGATCATAGAAAATAAGCAATGAGATGGAAGAACCATTTTAAAGAGAGCAAGGATAATAACTAAAGAGATATCGGTGTTTGGGATTGATTAGCTCCTTAAATCCAGTCCCCCATTGTGCCTTCTAATTGCTACAGGGATAGAGAACTGAAGTAAAATTAAAGCCAATGGATTCAAATAAGAGTTTATATACAGTCCAGATTTCTTGAAGATTCAAATCTTGTCTACAACACCAGCAATTTGACCTGGAACAACTTCTCTGAGCTTCACTTTTCTTCTTCTCAATATGGAAATGCCACTTTTTACAGACACAGTTGAAGCAATTACAAGGTTCAGCAGAAGCAGAACCTATCATAATGATTGGTCAGAGTAAATAATCAAGATCATACAAGGGCACATTGGCAAGAGACAAGGTGTTCTATTTTTTGTTTGTTTTAAATGAAAAATACTTTCTGACAGGAGAAACTCTATTCTTCCATTCCCTAGATCTCAAATCCTTGATTTCTGGATTCCACTCATTTCTGAGATTGGCTCAGCTAGTCCAGTGGAGGTCAAGGGAAGACATCCCTTACGCTGTCACAGGATCGCTGTAGTTTGTTAGTTAAGAAAACAAACTGTAATGGGAAAAGTAGGACATCAAGTAGAGAGAACAGGAATAAAATGTCTGCCTATTCACTAACCATCTATTCTGTCTGAGGCATCTGTTTACCAGCCTTGAACACAGGAAGGTGAGGAGTAAGACACTGTCTTAAAAATGAGCCCTTCTGACACTATGAGTTGGTTACTCATTGGGCTGCAGACTGCAAGGTCCCCCAATCCAAAACTATAAATTATCCCATGGGAGGAAATGAGGCTCTCTGCTCCCCTAACGATTTATAGTGTCGTAAGTTCACTCTGAGTGCGAATCAACTTCAAAACAGGAGAAGGCTTAGAGACCCTTGGTTGCTAACTGAAAGAGTGGTAGTTCATGGGAAAAACAAGAAAAACAACAACAAGAAAACGTGGCAATCTGCTCCGATTAAGATTTCTGCCCAGAAAACCCTATGGGGCAGAGCGACTCTGCCACTTCAAGTCGCAGTGCGCTGGAATCAGCTCAACCACACCTCACAGAGACAACAAGGCTCCGTTAGGATCAGAATTCCCCTAAAGGCACAGGAGTAGTTAGGGCAGAACTCTAATCTAAGTCCATTTAGTTCCAGAGCTTGGGGACGTGGGGTCCAAGCCAGAGAGTAAGAGAGTGACTGTGGTCCTAGCATACCAAAGAGGAACCATAGGAAGTTGAAGTAAGACTGCCAGTTTGTTTACTCCCCACCCCCACCCCCCCACTATATCTTTAGAGGGAATGATTTATTGGTGATTTAATTCATTCCCTGCAGTTCGCATAACAGGAATTCAGGCCAGTCCACAGAGGGCCAGAAAAAATGAAGCAGGGCCCCTAGAAATCATGTTCTTTACATGAAAATAGATCAGGCAGAGGGAGGGGATGGACTGAAAATAGCCTGAGGGTATGAGAGACAAAACACGTGAAACAGTGAGAGGGAGGCTGAGAAAGCTGTGATGTCGTGAGGAAAGGGCACTGCGCAAAGCGAGGAGCAGACGAAGGAAGGAGATGGGCCATGTTTTTCAGGACTCTGCTAAACCATCCATTCATCCCCCGAGGCAAAAGCATTCCTAAAAAGACAGGGTATTTTAAATTATGCCAGCTAACATCTACTTGTTCTTTCTGGAACATCCATTTTCTTGAATGACACAGGAAGGGAGGGAGGGAAGGAAGAAGAAAGATAGAATAGGGTAGATAGATAGATAGATAGATAGATAGATAGATAGATAGATAGATAGATAGATAGATAGATGATACAGAGATAGAGAAATAGATGAAAGATAGTATATAGTCTTTCTAGATTTCTTATCAGTGTGTCTTTATTGTATAATAAAGTAAAGCATAGAAAAGCTTCATGAACAAAATTATCCATTCCACTACACTGATATAATCATTGTTAGCATTTTCATGAATTGATTACCTGTTGTAAATATAACTTGAGATAAATTCATTAAATTGTAAATAAGGAGGTAAAAGCATTTATGAATCTCCAAACCTCTAAGGAGAGAAAAACCATGCTGAGACTTCCACTGGCTGGAAAATTACTGACTTCACATCATTTTCTAGTTCTCTCAAAACTGTGGAGCCTTCATCTGCAATCTATCTCTCTCGCACCATCAAATATATTTAAAATACATTGAGTAAACCCATGCTCCATCTACCAGCTCATTTCTTATCTCTTCTTTATAATCAAACTTCTTGAGAAATTATCTTCATGATTTGATGCCACTTCATTACAGCTTTAAAACTGTTGTCACATACTATGTGTATAAAAATTCATGTATATGTGTGTGCATGTGTGTCTGTGTGTGTATACAGTGGGGATGGTGCCCCACTTCCATAAAGAGTTACTGTCTCAGAAACTCACAGAGACTGTTCTATCATGCCCTTCAGGCTCGCAATGAGTTGGCATCAACTTGATGCAGGCATTTGACTTTTGTTTTTATATCTACTAAAAGTAACTCTAGTGGCATTGTTGGGTAAACATTCAACTACTACCCAAACCCACCAAGTGTTTCTTGGGAGAAAGATGAGGCTGTCTGCTTTCATAAAGATTTATAGCTATGAAAACCTTTTATAGGGTTACTATAAATTGAAGCCAATTAGATAGCAGTTGATTGGGCTGGTTTGGTCTATCTATCTATCATCTATCTAAAAGTGAAACAATAACTCCAGATTTATGCTCCTAAACTGGAAACCTCATGCCCTCACTTTTCCTTCTCCCAATTCCTGCTCATCCAAAACAACTACTCTCAATGATTTTGTTTGCATTTCCAAACAGCATATTCTGGTTATTTCTTTGTTGATCAATGATCACAATCCTCTCCTGAGCTTCTATCAAAGAAAATGAGGACTTAATACACTCTAGCTCTCACTTCTCTTCCCTTCACCCAATCATCCCAAATAGTTTCACATCACAATTTACGGTTGAGTCAGTAGTCAACCTTTATATAATTATTACTATGTAAATGTTATTCACAATAGAGGCAAGTAGCCTCTTTCTAATTATGTTTTTACACTCCCTTTGTTGTATATTTCCCTCCCCAGTGAATTATTACTTATTTACAACATTTAGATTTTCTCTGTAACTATATAGTTCAACCCCAACTGAATAGTATCTGTAGGTCTTTTCTCTATGTCCATTTTTGAATCTTTAGAAAAAAGTCTATTGGATTTTTTTTTCAGACTTGCTGAAGTTCTGGAAATAAATACGAGAAAAGAATGTTGACATTTATCTGTTGTCTTTGTTTTAGCAATCACTTCACCCCCAAGCCTTCTGTTGCTTATGGTTTCCTGGAATCACTCTTCATCTTGTCCAATTTCTCCAGAGAATGTTATTGTCTTCTGTTGGGATTGTATAATGTCTTCAGGTCAACAGGGATTGGAAAGAGCACACTAGGGATCTCTCTGCTCCACACAAGGCTTCCAATATGGCCTCTTTATTTTCAGTTCATGCCATCAACCTTACTATGTTAGATTCAGAGGTGTATCTATGCAAACAGTGGAAAAATAGTGCCTGTCAAAATATCTAATACTTCCAATTTAGGTAATTTTATAACATCAGCTCAGAGAAAATAAGTCAAGCTTGTTAATCTTTTAATTAACACATTATGGTTGTACATAAAAATGGCAATGACACCTTCTTGTTTCACTGATAAAAATTGGTCTATGATGGATTCAACGTCTTTGTTTTCTAGTTTCTTTGCTTTCTGTACTCATGAGAGGCAGATCACCTGGCTTGCTTTGATTCAGAGATCTCAAATATGAAAGCATCAGTTTTAACTTGCCGAGTGCTTTCTCATAGCTAGCTAAGTAAATTGCTGTGGTCAATAGAAACTGTTCAATGGTGCTGCACATTAAGTGATTTCCAGGGTTCACACCATACCTGCCACGCTTGAGCTACACCTCTGAGTTCTTGTTGCCAGGTCCTGTAATGTCAATTCTGACTCATAGCAACCCTATGTAGAATAGAACAAAACGCTACCTAATCTGATGCCATATTCACAATTTTTATGCTTGAATTCATTGTTATAGACATTGTGTCAATCCACCTTCCTCTTTTTTGCAAACCATTGATGTTATTCAGCATGATAACTGTACTTTTTCCTGTTTTTTCCTAAACTATTCTCTTCTGAAAACACGCCCCAAGTGTGTGACGCAAAGTCCTTTATGCTAGGGATTGTTCTGGCTGTATTCCTTCCAAAACCCAAACTCACTGCCATTGAGTCCATGCCGACTCATAGAACTTCCTCTTTAAGTTTCCAAGACTGTAACTCTTTAAGGGCGTGGAAAGCCCCTATCTGTCTTCTGTGGAGCAGCTGATAGTTTTGAACTGCTGGTCTTGCAGATAACAACTCAATGCTCTCCACCACATCACCAGGATATATGTTTTTTTTTTCTACCCACTGACTGCCCACAGTACTTTCATTACCCTATCTCAACACCAGAATTCAGATGCATCAATGCTTCTGTCATGTTCCATATTCATTATTTCCCATGCATTTGAGGCAATCAAAAATACCACAACTTGAGTGAAATGCATATTAGTCCTCAAAGTGATACTTTTGCTCTTCAGCATTTACAGAAATCTTATATTGAAGATTTGCCCAATGTAATATGCTGTCAGAGTTCTTTACTGCTGCTTCCACAGGCATTGCTTGTGGGTGCTTCTAAGAAGATTGTATTAAAGAGTCAAGTCAGTGCATCCCTATTTTCATGCAGCCCTATACCATCAACTTTATAGTTCCTTTCACCAAAATCTATTTCTCCATTCTTAAATTCAGGGTTGACCATTGTGGTAGTCTGGGTAGACTAGAGAAACAAATTCATACATATGCATATGGATATAAGGGAAAGGTTTACATATAAGAGGAATGGAACACTGAGAAAGCATGCCAACCAATTCCAGTCTAAGGTCTTAAATTCAACATTAGCCCATATTTCCAATATCAGTCTATAAAATCTCCTTCCAACTTATGCATGTGCAGTCGAAGTGTCCCTGCGCTGGCAGGGGTTACCCCATGGCTCCTCTCTTCCAGGGCTCATGGTCCATCAACAGCATCCAGTGATGGTAGAAGCAACTCCTCAGCACTGGCAGGGGTCTCCACATGGCTTCTCCAGCTTCAGAGGTCTAGTTCCATCTGGGCTAGGCAGTGTGACTTCTCCTCTGGATCCTCCAGTTCCTCGGAGGCTTCCATCTTGTTTTGTCAGTAGTTCATTGTCTTGGAGACTGACTCTCACAGATGGAGAGTCAGGTCTCTCTTCTCCAATTGGGAAATACCACAAGACTGCTCAGAATTCTCAGGAGAAAGCCATGCCCACACAGAGGCTTCATCGGCTACTCATTGGCTATCTCCAGATTAACAGGCTAGACTCAATCCCTACATCGCAATCATGAAATTGACATCACGAATACATGATCGCCACAACCATGTAATGCACGTTGGCCAACAGAATGAGATGCAAGTGACAGTGGCAATTCTGTGCTTGGTTCTTAAAAAATCCAGCTTGTCCTCCAGTTCATCTACCCTTGATGTTAGAAGGACATTGCCCACGTTAGCCTCCTTAGAAAGTGAGACATGGGCAGCTGAGTTGGCCCAGGTCCAGTACTCTCCAATTCAGTCTTCAACAAGTCCTCAGCTGGGCTACAGATGCACAAGTGAATCAGCTAATCTTCAAAAGTGAGGATGATGAAAGGCATGGTTGCATGCCACATTCACAATAGAAGCTATATACATCTGATGACCCTTACACTTCAAATACCTTGGATGTTCATGGGGATGGAATTATCACTTATCTTTTCTTTGTCATCTATCTCTGCAAACACTTACTATGTCTTCATCTGATTCACTTGATCCTCATGTTCCAAAATTTAATGATCTCTATCTTTCATCATTTTTCACCCTAATCTGAATTTTTTTCCCTTCTAAGCTTCAACTTTTTAACTCCTTTACTGTTATCTCAGAGGATTATTCCAGGAGAAGAGGAATAAGAGCAAAATACATGTGTCTAGTCAGAAGTTTCTCATTACTGAAGCACTTTCCTCTTTTAGTATAACTGAGTTAGTTAATGTTCTTAATTTCCAAATATATGTCTCTTTCCTTCTTGGTATAGCCCTCACAATTTATTTCATATACGGTCTGTCTAGATGAATAGAATTCTGGATATCAAAATATGAATAGAAATGATTTATGGTACTTTCATTACTCCTCCCTATCCTAACTATTTTATAGAAGGTATGTTGATTGTCAAAGTTCCAAAATATTTTACTCCGCTATTTTCCTAAAGTGATGCTGTTGGATAAGTGTTGAACTGTATATTGTAAGGTCAATAGTTCAAGTCCAGAAGCCACTCAGTAGGAGAAAGATGATGCTATCTCCTCCCATAAAGAGTTACAACCTTGAAAAGCCTTTTTAGAGCCACATCGAGACATAATGGACTATGGCAACAGGTTTAGAATGGCGATTTTAATCCACTCGAAGATGCCATGGATGAAATCTAGTGATCTCCTTCTATAAAGACTGCAGTCAAGAAAATCCTATTGAGAAATTCTACGCCTAACATACGGGATTTCCAGGAGTTGAAATCCACTTGATGGCAACAAAGTTTGTTGTGGATGCGGGTACCAAATCAAGCCTGTCGTTGTCAAGTCAAATACAACGTATAGGAACACTGTATGAGAGAATAGAACTTCTCCATAGTTTCCGTAGCTCTAGTCTTTACAAAAGCAAGCTGCCACATCTTTCTTCCATGGACCTTCTGGTGAGTTTCAACTGCCACATGGGTAGCCACTATATTATCAGGGTTCCTTTGGCACCCTGGCTGATGAGCCACCCAGGCTGTCCTTGAATAGATCCTGACTGATGGTGACCTCAGAGGAAAGATTTGAACTGCTCCAAAGGGTTTCAGAGTCTATAAATCTTTACAGGAGTAAACAAGCTTATCCTCCTCACTGGGAACTGTAAATGACTATGAATTTGAACCTTGGACATTTTTATGAACAGCTAGTACTTAACCTGCTGTATCACCAGGACTCCTTTTTTGTTTGGTACTAATTATTAATTCAGTCTTTAAGTTACAGAGTATAAAAAAATTCTGAGTGCATTCAGAAAGGGATAAATACACTGTCCACATAGGTACATACAATTTTGCATCATCCTTTTTAGGGACAGGAGAAAAGTTATCTAAATAAATAGATGATTGATATAGATGGATAGATAGATAGAGATAGATAGATAGATATAGATAGATAGATAGATAGATAGATAGATAGATAGATAGAAATTCATGCTCTTAGGAGGAAACCTGATGGCGATGTTACTGTTGTTTAAAAGCTAACTACGATAGGAAAGTTTGCTTGCACACTGGGAATCCAAAGGGCAAAATGCTTCAGGTACTTTCTTATCTCTTTTTTTTCCCCATAAAAGCATGCAGCATCTAAAATAATATTTCCAGACATTCATCCGAGCAGGGATCCAGTCAGATTCTCTTGAAGAAAGACACTGCCATGACTCCTCTGGCTCACTCAGGACATTGTCTAAGTTAGGTAGTTTGCTAAGGGATGGTTTCTTTATTTGTTTCCATTGCTTTCTCTTCTTGTTATCCATTCATCCAGGTGACACAGGGAGGCACACGAAACCTTTGTCTTGTCCCATGGACACAATGGTTCCAGGTTCTTTGCCCAGGGTTTTTATGAGTGAGTGGACAATATCTTGTTGTGTCCATCCTACTGCAGATTTGAGTGTTGGCATTAATCATCAAGACCTAGGTGTTGAAGAAGATTAGGAACCTGCCAAGATGATTGGCCCCCAAGTATGGGAGATGTAATAAGGACACTTCCAAAATAAAGAAATTTATCTCACCTGTGAGAAGAAATCATCTGAAACCATGAGATAAACTCAAAACTCACAGTCATTTAGTCTATTCTGACAAAAAGCAACCCTGCTGCGGAACAGGTTTCAAAGACTGTCAATCTTTATGTTACCTTTAAGATAACGTCATCTTTCTCCCTCAGAGCCCCTGGTGGATTAAATTGCTGACTTTTGGTTGGCAGCCAAACATGTAACTAACAGTGCCCTCACATCTCCTAGAGACATGGGGGTACACCATAACTGAATTGTGATACTTCCAGATGGTTTGAGTATCCTGAGTCTTTGGGGTGCTTCTTAAAGTTGGTGGCATTTCAGGATTTGCCATTTCATCCTAGGTGTGTCAGGGGGAAGCTGGTAGCCATTTTAGTGTGTCTGACTAGCACCTTTTCACTTACTTTTGGTGCCTTCTGGCATTCAGCAAACTGCTGACTTCCACAATGAAGTGCCCTGTCAGGGAAACCATTAAACAGGGTTGCTGGGACTCGAGACTGAGAACTCCATGCAGGATGTCTTTTCCTCCCTTCATAAATCATTTCAGGAGGCTTGAATGCAATGCTGTGTATGTTAGGTAGCATTATATCTCCCAATCCCCCCCCCCTGCTGTGCTCCAGCTGCAGATGATGCTTACCTAGCTAAATGTAAACTTTTCAGATCAGAAAATATGTCCCTTCTCACTGTGTTTATGAATGTACATCCCAATATACCAGGTGAAAATAACCTACCTCTTGGGGGTAGTCAACTGGCTATTACCAACCATCCAAAAGTGATATCCATGGTTCATAAGTCTGAAATGATACAGGTCTCTGACAGTGGGATTTGGTGTAAACACACCAATTTTTGTGATCAGAAGATAAATGGAGAGCTAAGAGTGGACTTCTTTAAGATGACTATAGTGTAAGACTTTAGCAAGTTACATAGAAATCTGCCATACAGCCCAGGGATTTAGCCAATCAATCCTTGTCAGAAAGCAGCCTTGAACTCCAATAAGTTCTTTAAACCATGCACAGGCAAATCTGATGCCTCTTCAACCAAGAATCTTGATGTCACAAATCCTGGCAGGCAAACTATCATGCAATCGAGTTGCATTTCAAGTCTTAGATCCTTAGTTTTCTGTACACATAAAGAATAGAGCTGAAGGTACATTAACCATAATGAAGGAATTGTCAGAAGGAGATAGAACAATAGCCCTCTGCTCATTTGTTAATGAACAAGCCTCCTAAGAGTCCCTGGTGATGGGTCATCTTTTCTCAGACAGTCTAAAAATTCTACAGCCCCCAATATGGAATTCAATGTGTGGCACTGCTAAATTTCTTGTTATTGACTTACAATGGGAACCCAAGCATCTGCTACAACATCGATATCTAAGAGTTTTTCCCTAATGAAAAGGCTTTGTCAGGCCTTGTATGTGTCTTGATAGCAATCAATTCCAGCCTTTTTTATCCTCATCTTCTCCCCTTTGATAGCATAATCAATATTCATGGTCACAAATATTTTCTATATACTAATAGTTCTCAAATAGATATTCTACTTCTACTTATGACTTCTCCAAGCTAGGGAATTATATCCCTAGCCATTTTTTGGACATCTGTATTTGAATCTGTGATTGATACCCCGGCTTTTTATAACCCCAACTAGAAAGTTTCATCTCCTTTTCTCCGCTGGTTCTACCCTTTTCCATGCATTCTCCTTCAGTCACATGTGTGCCATCACCTCTTACTTGGAACACGGGTTTTCTTGCTCTGTGCTTGTTCACCTCTTCCCACTTTCCTAATGAAATTGTCCTTCTTTTTTGCAATTTGCACTAGTTTATCCTATTCCCCTGCTTATTAGTTCAATGGCTGAACAAATGCCAAATTCATAGGAGGTAAAAACCTTTGAGTACCTCCACCATGACAGCATCTGATCCTTCCAAGACCTCACCTGGATAACTTGAAAGTGACCTCCTTTTCTCACTACCCATCGTGATCACCAGATGGAAAGTATCTTCTGACTTGTATTCTCAAACTAAGAACCTTTCCACTGGTAATTCTTTGTAACATGCAATCTTTTAATAATTTATAGTAATTTCCATTCATATATACCTTGTTCATTATTGTTTCCCTAGATTTGGGCTAATTGCCAGTACATCATAATTGCTCAATAGATATTTTTGGATAAAAGACTAAAAACAAAACCATTATGTGCTTAAGGAATACTGGTGGTTCAGTGGTTAAGTAATTTACTACTCACTGAAAGGTTTTCCCTTGGAATCTGTCAGCCTGCGAAGCCCTATGAGCAGTTTTGCTCTGTACCACGAGAGTACTGTGAGTTGGAATTGACTCAAAGTCAACTGTTCTTTGTGTTTCTTTGTTTTTATTGAATGCAAGTGTGCTGAGCATATCCTCACATCATGACTTAACTGCCCTTTTGACTTTAGCTTTTTATTCTCTTCCCATTTAGGACCATTAACAATAGATTCATTTTTTAATACATGCAAATAAATTTATTTTTCTTTAAAAGCATTTCATGTGTATGCAGTTATGAAAAACAACTCATCTAGGGGGTTGCAGCTGGCGGCATTCGCTTTTGAGATCTGCCATTCATTCACCTAATGCCATTCTTCAGCACAATGAAAAATTACTACATATCATCCTTCTGAAATAGATTAAAAATAGTTAAAACCTAAATTGTGAAACCCATGTCCATAAAAGGGTTCTGTCTGTAATCGATGCTGTATTAGTATTTATATTTCATGACTGTCCAATAATATAATTCCTTAGTCTGATCATTTAATTTTTCAATAAAGCTCCAAACCCAAACTCACTGTCCTCAAGCCGATTCCGACTGAGAGCAACCCTGGAGAGCATAGTAGGACTGCCCTCGCAGATTGCAGAGATTGTACCTCTTTACTGGGAAGGAAAGCTCACCTTGCTCCACAGTATCGGTTAGTTTTGTAAGCGCTGAGCGTGTGGCTAGCAGCCCAATGCATACCTTGAGACTTCATTAAGTGGTATATTTATTAGCTCATGAAATGTTTTACATAACATCTTTTTGTTGTTGATTGTTGTGGCACTCATGTACTCCTGTGACAGTTTCATGATTGGCAATGTAGGGGTGGAGTCTAGCCTGTCGATCTGGAGATTGCCAATGAGACCTCTGTGTGGACAGGGCTGTCTCAGAGAATTCTGGGAAATCTTGGAAGTGAGAGACTTGACTCAGTTCCGTGGAGATGTGCTACTGACAAGACAAGATGGCAGCATAGACCCTGAGTCCTTGGAACTGGAGGAGCTGGAGGAGAACCCACACAGGCTTAGCTTGATGAAACCAGACCTCTGAAGCTGTAGAAGCCACAGAGAGACCCCTACCAGTGCTGAAATGCTTCTACCACCAATGGACACTGCTGATGGACCCTGAACTCTAGAAACGAGGAGCCATGGGGAGACCCCTGACAGAGCCGGGATGCTTCTACTGCCGCTGGATACACAAGACTCTGCATCCACTGTCCTGTGATTTTCCTGGTGTCATTGCACATGCTTCATGAGTTGGAAGGAGACTTTTTAGACTGGTATCAGACATATGGGCTAATATCAGCTTATGACCTTGGACTGGACTGGGTTGGGATGTTTTCTCAATGTTACATAACTCTTGTATATAAACCTTTCCCTTATATCCATATGCATGTTTATGAATTTGTTTCTCTAGTCTACCCAGACTGACACAATTGGTTGGTCATGAAATGTCAGATGATAATCTCAAAGCCACTAAAATCCCAGATGTTACCTCATCATCTTCTGTCATTGATTGCTGAAGAAAATAAATCTGTTGCCAGCCAAATGTTAGTACCATACACAAAATTTACTCATACTGCTATACCTGTAAAGCTGTAATTTTGGTCATTTTAATGGGAGTTTTTTTTTTCTCAAATCAAAAGATATTTTCTATAAATATCTTTCAAAATTTAATTTTTAAATGTAGGGTTTCTTTTTCAAATTTCTAATTATCAAGCCAAGCTGCTGTTGTCTATCTTCTATATTTATAATCCTCCTCTTCTTCCTATTTCCTCCCTAGTTTCACCCAAATTATTCTTAACACTTGTGGTTCACTTTTTCTCAGCACGAATTCTATTCCAATGTTCCTCTGAGGAAAAAATCAAATTCTTCCACAGGAGACTGCGATCCACAGTCACTAGATTTGTAACTCCCGATTACAATTTTTACAGTATTTCCTTTTATGATTACAGTAGTCACTGAAGCTTGAGTGTACGTTCATCTACTGCGCTGAAGCTTATGCATTGGGCTGATAACTACAAAGTTGGCTGTTTGAAACGGTGAGGTTTTCAAACATCTAGGGATTTAAAGTCTTCAAAACCCAGAGAGCCAGTTCTACTCGGTCTCATGGTGTGGTTGTGGCAGCGAGTTTGCTTTGGTTTGGGTTAGTGACACCAATACTAATGTTATGCCATGCCAATTGTTACACTCAATTTACTGGTGAAGTACATCTTGCAAGCAGGCTTGCACTGTGCGAACCTCACATGAGCACTATAGAGAGACTTGCACTTAGAAGGAAGAGCAAAGGATACGTGGCAGGATTTCATCTTCAAGGAGACCAATTAGAGAAACACACTGCATTTGGCATAATCGAACTCAAAGAGGGGCAGGCACTACCTCTGGGGGAACATAGTCTCCTGTCACAGAGACCCAGAGTAGAGCTGGGATTGGATTTGATTGACTTCTTTTGCTGGGCACAAAATAAACAAACCTATGTGGAGATCCTGGGTCCAGCTGTCTCTGAGCATACCATGATCTCATTTTCTGGGTCAATCTTCTGTTTGCTAAAGTCATTAGGTCATTTGAGAAATAATGGAATTGACTGGCCTGTACCTACAATAGCATTACTCCTCCAAACACTGGCAAACAAGATGCGCAGCTAGCTATTGACCGAGGCAGAATAGGACGTTTGAAAATAGCTGTTGTTACAGAGTGTGAATGGCCTCACAAATGGGCAGAGATCATGGTAAGAGCAACCTATGAGATGAAGTTGCACATGTCGGCCAACAAACAGACACTCTGATCGATGAATAGTTGAAATACCACCTCACAGTATTTTAGAGCTTGAATGAGGGTCGTTTTCTAGGTTGTATGCACTAACTTAATAAGTAAGAAGGAAAAAGACTTAAAAAACAGGCCTCCAGGCAATAATGAAGACCTCTTTCTGACTACCATTAAGACTAAACAGTTCCTGTGACCCTGCAGTAATGCTGTAATAACCAGTTTGGCACTTTCTGTGAACAAGGCATTGAAGGACAAAAGAGAGAAGTAAAGGGGGTGAGTTTCATTGGAGAATTTTAGGGCAGGAAGGAATGAGGGAGAGGAAATGAATGAAGAAGGGTGTCTTCATTTTTCTAGTGTTATTATTATGGAAATGCCACAAGTGGGGGACTTTAACAAAAAAATGCGTTTTCTCATAGTTATGAGGCTAGGAATGCTTGGCAGATATCTGAATAGTGGTCCAAACCCACAGGTCGCTTAGTGAAAGAAAGACATGGCTGCATGTTTTCATAAAGATTACAGCCTTGGAAACTCAATGGCCCAGTATGGTCACTCTGAGTCAGCATAGACTCAATGGCAATGAGGTTTTTTAAGAGGTGACAAGCCTCAATTCAGGATATCAGAGCTATAGGAAAAACCAGTTGAGGAAAATTCTAATTTCATTTCATTTTCTTTGAGTTACTTATGGTTTCCACCTGACATTAATATTTCTCCATTTGTGCTTGCTTTCTTCAATGTTTCATCTGTTCTTTAGTATTTCACGAGTGATTAATTTAATGAATACTCTATATAGATATGACCTCATTTTCAGGATAATTAAGACCCTCTTTCTAAATGGGATTACATTTATAAGCACTGGGGTTAATATTTACAGTATATAGTATTTATGTGGACACAATGCAATCAGTAAGAAAGAAGAAAGAGAGAGCACCCCCAGATCTGCCCATGCATATGAAAGTATAGAGTTCACTTAACTTCAAGGGTCAAGATGGACAATTTGTGCCATGTAAGCTATGGAGTTCCCTTCCCTCAACACCATCAAAGTAAAGGCAATTCACTCTACTTAACTGGGTAGATGTGAAGTTAGCCTTTTTCTGTAAAACAAACCACCCTAAAAATTAAAGACTCTAATTAGCCATAAATGTTAGTTTAGCTCACAAGTTTGTGGGTTGACTAATGTAGGTTGACTAATCTAATAGGCCTCTTTGGTTAGTCTTGGGTTGGCTTACTAAGATGGCTATTCTTAGCTGCAGGTCATCTCACCTACTCTGGCTAAGACCTAAGGGAACTCTATCACTATCATACTGGGTCCACTAGCATACCCAGCATGTCCTTCTCAAGCTAATGACAAAGACACAAATGCAAAGCCAATCACACAAGCACTTTGAGACTCGGCTGGAGTCACATCTGTTAACATCCCCTTGACCAAAGGGTCCATTAACACAATCAGCTCATTAATCTAATCAATTAATATAATGAAGATGCTCTCCATCCCTGTGGGGCATCTAATTGTTTTAAAGCACATCCCCAAGCTACCTTATTTGACTGAGAAATAAATATTACTAATAAGAAAAACTTTCAGCATCCTTTCTAGAAATCAAATCACTGCTCTCAACATTAAAACCCCTTTGGAACATTTGTATTGAGATATTTTTTTCCGACTGACTTACTGATATGCTCACTTGCTGCAGTCAGTTTTGTGAATGCCAGAAACATGAGTCTCCTGGGTCAGAAACAAGGCCCAACAGCCGGAGTGTCATGATTTGGGCATTAGTTTTCCAACTCCAAATTCCCATAAGTCAATATGAAGAGGACCGTGTGACTCTGTGCATTCAAGTTGTTATTCAAAAGGACTTCAAAACCTTTTACAAAATGGGATTAAAAAATAACAAACTTTTTCCATGAACTTTTTTGGAGTCCCTTGTATTCTAGAGGAACATTGAGCATGTTGTTGTTAGATGGCATTGAGTCATTTCTGATGCATAGAGACCCCCTATGCAACAGAACATAACACTGCCATCCTCACAGTCATTTCTGTTTATGTTCATTGTTTCAGCATTGTGCCCTTCCATCTTGTGGAGGGTCTTCCACTTTTTCACAGCCTTTCTACTTTTCCAAATATGATGTCCTTCTCCATGTTCTCTCCTGACATGTTCAAAGTACACGAGATGAAGTCTTGCCATCCTTGCCTTTATGCAGAATTCTGGCCATACTTCATTCCAGAGGGACTTGTCATTTTGACAGTCCGTATTTTCACTATTCTTCACCACACCAAAATTAAAGTGCTCCAATTCTTCTGCCATTTTCCTTATGCAGGCTCCAATTTTCACACGCATTTGAGGCCATTGAAAACACCATAGTCTGAACCAAGCATACCTTAGTCCTCACAGTAGAATCTCTGTTTGTCCACACTCTACAGAAGTCCTGTGTAACAGATTTACCCAATGCAATACATTGAACATTGAGCTCAGGGAACAAAAACCTTATGTGATAGTAATCTTACCTGTCCTTTACTTTGGAAAATGTTAATTTTATGTCAACATATATATAAATGAAAGTGTAGGGAGGAGTTTAAACTATCAATCAGGCCATAGTCTGATGCTGCCTTCCAAAGGATAGTATTTTTCTAAGAGAAACAATGGGACCCTCTCTCCTCATGCCCCTTGTCTTCCAGCCTTTGGGATTTTGTGTCTTTCACATGGGGCTGCCACCCTTGGGAGATGTTCATGTCCTGCCATGTTCTCACTGACCTTGGATCTAGGACAACTCTGCACTAACCAACCTGTGCTCTCCCTGCTTCCCATCCATTTCACCTTTCTGCTTCATGCACCTGCAGCTACATGAAGAGGACTCCAGCTAGTATTGGATCCATAAAACTCAATCGTTTTATTGAGACATATATCACTTTCATAGTTGCGTTGTATTCAAGAAGAGTTGCATATACATCATCACGGTCCATTGTAGAGCATCCTCCCCACTCCTGTGGTCGGTACTCCTTATTCTGTCCTCATTTTCCTCCATCCCCTCCTGGCCTTATCCCTGATAAGCTATATACCTATTACTGTCTCTAAACATCCATTTATCCTATGTTTCATATTCTAGTAAACATCCCCTCTGCTCACCCAAAAGAAATCCACCAAATTTGTGGGCTCCCGTTTTACACTTCTGGTGAAACATTTGATGTGTGTAAGTGATTTCAATTTTGCAGGCCTACTCATCTGTTTTCTCTTCAGTTGTGGTGCTGCCTGTATTATGATTAGTAGTCTATGTATGCCCTGCATTCGGGTCCTTAAGTTAGTTCTCATTGATGATCTTGATAGCACTGAGGTTTACACTTGCATCTTTAATCCATCTTGAATTCATTTTTGTGTATGACGAGAGATATGAGCCTGTTTCTTTTTTCTGCATATGAAGATCCAACACAGTTGTTAAGAGGCTGCCTTTATTTCATTTGATAGTTTTAGGTCCTTTACCAAAAGTGTTAGGGTAAACTAGAGAAATGAATTTATGGACACTCATGTGTATGAGGAAGAGGGTTTTATAAAAGAGGAATTAAACAGTGAAAGAATCTGAGCCCAGTCCAGATAAATTCCATAAGACTGATATTAGTCCATATATTTGATACCAATCTGTAAAGTCCTCTTTAGACTTAGTGGTCACATGCAATGGCACCAAATGCAGAAAGATCAAAGGCCAGAGAGTTGGAAGTCTTATGGATCCAGTGACAGTGTATGCATCTCAGCACTGGCAGGGGTTTCCAAGTGGTTCCTTCAACTCCAAAACTCTGACTACCTCAGGGTTGCTTCATATGACTTCTCCTCAGATATGTCTCGCAGGGAGTGAGCAGAGAGTGTGTCTCTGCTCTCCAACAGGGAATACAGGAGTTCCAGAATCCTCAGGAGAAGGACATGCCCACACGGAGGCCTCATTGGTTATCACCTGATTGACAGGCTGGACTCCACCGCTTCACTCATAAGTCTCAAATTGATTCCAGATTATGTAACTACCTCATCAAGTATCAGCTGCCTATAGGTGAATGTATTTACATCTGGGTTTTGTTTCATTGGTCTATGTATCTATTCCTGTACCAGTACCAGTGTTTGGACTACTGAGGCTATGTAGAAGGTCAGATGGTGCAAGACCTCCTCCTGGGTTCTTCTTTTGCATTTCCTGGGTCTCTTCCTTCTCCACATGAAGTCAGTAATTAGTTTTACCTTTTCTTTAAAGAAGGTATTAGGGATTTGGATCATAAGTGCATTGTATCTATAAATTGCTTTAGGTAGAATTGGCATTTTCATAATATTAACTGGTTCTATCCATGAACATGGGCTATTCTTCCATTTATATAGATCCTTTTTGGTTTCTTGCGATAGTGTTCTGTAGTTTTCTCTGTACAGAACTTTTGTTTCTTTGGTAAGGTCTATTCCTAAGTATTTAATCTTTTGTTTTGTCACTATGAATGATATTGTTTTCTTAATATCTCTTTGTAGCTCTCTTCACTGGTATTTAGGAATATGGTTGATTTCAGCTGGTTAATTTTGTATGGGACCTCTATCTTTTTAAAGTCATTTTATTGGGGGCTTTTACAGCTCTTCTAACAACCCATACATCGATTGTATCAAGCACATTTGTGTTTATATTGCCATCATCATTTTGAAACCTTTTAGTTCTCCTTGAGCCCTTGATATCAGCTTCTTTTCCTCTCCATGCTCAAGACCCCTTGATAAATTATAAATTATTAATATTTTCATATTTTATACTTCTACTGTCTCCATTGACCCATGTTTCTCTTCACTTCCATTGGAGGTGTTATATGTCAATCGTTGTGATTAATTACCCCTTTTTTCCCCTTTTCTCCTACCTTCCCCAACCCTCAAAGTATTACTATTCTTATTATTGTTCCTGGGGAGGTTACCTGTTATGAATTCCATGTGTTAAAAGCTCTTATCTGTACCAGTGTACATGTTCCAGTACAACCATATTTGTAAAGTAGAACTAGGATCATAATAGTGGCAGGGTGTGGGGAGGGGCATTAAAAAACTAGAAGAATCTTGTGGTTGATCGCTGTTGTACTGCACCCTGGCTAGCTCATCTCTTCCTTGTGTCCTTTCTGTGAGGGAATGTCCAATTCTTTACAGATGCGCCTCATTCACATGGATGTAATTGTTTTTTTAGGTCATCTGATGCCTGGAACCTGATCCCATAGATACCTCAATATCACACAGTCTGGAGTGCTTCATCCATGTGGGCTATGTTGCTTCCCTGTAGATGACTGATTGCTTAACTTCAAGCCTTTGAAACCCCAGCTGCTATATCTTGTAATAACTGGTCACCACCAGCTATCTTCACCACATTTGCTTATGTGTCTATTTTGTTTTCAGTGATGATGTAGGGAAGATGAAGATCACAGAGTGCCAGCTTATTTGAACAAAGTGGCCTTGCGTTGAGGGAGGACTTGAGTAGAGAACCAATGTTCATCTTCAATCTTGATACTAAACATATAAATATATGTACAGAGACCTATACCCTATCTTTATATACTAATTTATTTACATATATACATTTCTATATTAATAACTCTGTGGATGTCTTTTCCTTCCTAGTTCTTTACTCTATTTCCTTTTACTTTCCTCCTGACCCATCATCATGCTCTATCTTCATTCAGTTTTCAGTAATTCCTCTGGGCTACACTGCACTTGATCCACCCCACCAGGAATTCTACACTCTCCTCACTGTTGACCTTAGATCTCTTGTTCCCCTGTCCCTGGATTTGTTGGATCCCTGTTCCCTTTTCTCCATTTCCCCCTCTCCCCTGTCCCTCCAGAACCATCGGTCCTGTGGCTTTTCTCCTCGGATTGTTTATCTTGCCTATCTTACATACATATACATGAAAAGAAGAAGAAGGGGGGTAAGGCGTGTATGTAAATAGTTCCAGGTCAATCTTTTGACCCTTAGGTATGCTTTCTGATTGAATCTGATAAGGTGCCAGGCGCTGCCCTCTGAGTCTGAAGTCTACTTTCAGAGTTCTTGGGAGCTTCATTGCTTTTACACCTGGTGTGGGTGGGTCAGGCTGGGCACAATTCCTGCACTGTGTCTTTAGTGCTGCGCCCTGCAGCATCATGGGTCAATGAGGGAACATCGTGTCTCATGGAGGGACCAGCCCTACATTCCTCTCTGTGTCTTGGTTTCTCTGAGCAGAAGTGCTGTTCTGAGAGCTTGATGGGCCAGGATGCAGTTCTCTCTCTCTCTGTCTCTCTCTCTTTCTCTCTCTCTCTCTCTCTCTCTCTCTCTCCCCACCTGTTAAGTTGCTCCTGTGTGTTCTGGGCAGACTCTCCACTCTCCCTGGGCTATATTTTCAATGCTGTCCACTGTGTATAATCTACTGGGGAGTGGGTTGATGTAGATGGGATTGGGAAAATCTATACAGACTTCTGTATTAGTCTTCTGTTCCATGAAGGTATGTCCCCTCAAGGATTGGCATACTAGGTTGAGGTCTGGTCCCTCTCTCTCTTTCCTGTGGAGACATAAACAACACCCTCCACATGGCAGGTTAGTGCCCTGTTCCCCCATTATCCCCCTTCTTGATATAAAATTACTTCTCATTGTCACTGGTTTTGTTTCTCTGTACTATCCAGACTAGTATAGAAAGGGATCTGACTAATATCTTCAAAAGCTGTTGACAATACAGACATCTTTGAAAAGATACCCAAACCATGTTGTCATGGCATGAATTCCAACATATAGCAAACCTACAGGATCGAGTGCACTTGTTCCATAGTCTCTACGTGGTCATGGATGCAGGCTGCCACACCTGTTCCCATGGGGCAATTGAGGAGTTCAAATTATTCACCTTTTGGTTAGTAGCTGAGGGCTTGTCCACTGTGCCAGAGAGTAAGGTGTAAGGGTAGTCCATGCTACTTCTCACAGGACAAACAGGAATTTGAGAAACATATGAAGGATCATGTCCCAACAAAGCAAAATCATTTGGGTCTATCTATATTTTCTTTGACCAGAGCTATAATTCACGTAGGGCTTTATTTTTTTAAATTTTTTACCAGTGCCAAATATGGATAGTCATATATATAGACAGTATAATGTAGGTGGAATCTCAATCATTCTCCATCCTGAGATATATACTCATGGACACTGTTTGGGTCCATACTTTGCCACTGGCCATGTGGATAATAGAGTGAAGGCTAGTCATTCGGTGCCAGTTACACTATCAGTAAAACAGAAGAGAGAACGTTTTCCTCTTCATAGACCCTCTTTTCTGACTTAGAGTAACTATTGTCTAGCAGCAACAAAAAACATTCTCGGGCAAATTGCCTTCGCCACCCAGAAGCCACATCAACCAAGATATTAAGTGACTTCTACCCTGAGTGCCCACTGAGTAAAACGGAGGGTTACCAAAAAAAAAAAAAAAAAAGAAACAAGTTTTTTGTTTTGTGTAAAGCATGGCAAATTCGGGCTGTCATTTATGTCTCACAGCTCCTGTGGGATCAAATTAGGATGCAATACTTACCCTGGTTCCCGGCCAATCTTGCTTTCCACACTCATTTCTCCTGAAAGCACTCCCTATACAAATAAAGTTTTGCTTCCAGGCAGTCTAACCTAAAACAGAAAACAAGAGTTGTCTTGGGAGACCATGATAAAAGGTAACTGGGTATGGGTCCAAATATAAAATAGTTTTCCTGTCATTGTAGTTGCTCTTCCCATGCAAGCTCGCCTTCCTCTGCCTTCTGAGTATGATGCTCCTTGCTCCTGTTTAGTTAGGCATGGTCTTTTCAGCAACAGGTGCATATGTTCCTACCATGCTCTGTGGTGACCTGGGACCAGAAAATACTTCTGTGCTATATGAGGATGTCATGCAGACGCCAATCAAAAATGAGGAAGAGAAACAGAAAATTAATAAAGAAGAAAAAAGAAAGGAAAAATAAGAGAGGAGACAGAGAGAGATCCCGCCCTAACAATAGATATAAACTAATTTTCTAAGCTATGGGAAAAATGTCAAGGAAGAAGGTTATTCCCTGTGACTGCAATTGTTTTTTATTGTTCCAAACGAGACAAAAACATATGCCCATGTGTACACGATGGCCCAGTAATGCGCAAGCCTGGGAAGTGCTCTCACACCATTTCATCGGTCCTGATACCTCCATCAACGCCTGGTTGCTGACTGGATTAATCACCCTCCCCTGTGATTGCAGGGAGTCACACACAGTTCCCAACCATGTAGCTCAGGCACCAAACCAGAGACGTCCCACCAAAACAGAGTAATTTTTTCACAGTTCTTTTACTTTTGCATCTCCTATTTCCCAAGAATGCATTTTCCCTCCCTTTGGTTATACTAAATGGTTCAACCATCCCAAGAACTTTTCTTCATTGCCAGACTGACAGGTAGAAACTGCTAGTTTTGCTGCTTCCACCTGATTCCAACTCCCGCGTTTCATCAGCCCGGGGGAATTCAGGTGTTGCTTTCTTGTTGTGGTACTTGGTCACCTAAGTTAAGGATATTCTGAACACATGCATTGAACCTTTCACTGTGACATCCTGATTGGCAACATTGGCTATGGGTACAGAAAAACTCCTAAAGTCAAACTGACCAGGAGTTAATCACAAAGACCCAGCCCCTTCAGCCCCACATCCTTCATTTCATAAACTTGCCAGCAATCTTCACAGGTAGAAAACTTTTATCATCATCTAGATAAGCTGGGCGAGACTTTTCTTTATATCTAGGCAGACATTTATATATCTCCGGAGGGTCTCCAGCTAAGCAGAAACCAAGGAGAATGAGAATGGGCATGGATTACTACCCTGCGTCTCCTAATAGATTTGGCGAGCAGGCCTGACCTCTCCACTGGGGCCTGTGACAGAAGTGCAGGAGCTCCTTAGAGAATGCAAATGCATCTTACGGGGAATATTCTTTGTCTCAAACAAGGCAGGATCTGCATATTGGGAGACACAGACACACTAGCACTCATTTATTTCAGTAACAAAGGAGAAATGTTCGAGCAATGGATGCTCAGAGTCGTCTTACTTCGTAGTGCCGCAAAGTGCAGCAGAGGTGCAGCGAAGAGAGAGGCACAGATGCTGTTCAAGTGCTTCCTCATTTAGCACATTCAAATCACTCAGGGCACCAAGACACATGTATTCACTGCTCTGAGTTGTATTATTCGAAAATCTAAAAATATTTACTTTGTTGTCAGGCCTTAGAAAAATCAAGTTTTGAGAGCCCCTCCTTCTCCACACCTTCCCTTTCTTCAAACATTCACAACACGTCTCTGCCGGTCAGGAATGAATAGCTATGTGGACAGTTCTGTGGAAATCAACACATAGACAGCGATACCAGAATCTAGTTTTGGTCGTCAAGGAACAGAATTAAAAGTAAAGCAACTCGCCTCCTCATCCAGTAACAAGGAAAGGAATTGTCACCCATTGAAGCTGCCTCCCAGGCATAAACACACTGCGGAAGGGGTTTTCTTTAATTTCATTGTATTTGGGAGTGGGCGCGTGGCTCATACTTGAATTAAGACATCGATCTGTGTTGTCAAAAAGAAGAGATTGTTCCACATCATCTTGAAAACTAGAGTGGGTTATGAGTTATTGATGGGATTGTAATAGTGAAAAGAAATAGAAGGTGGGAGTTTTTAGAGTCTAGAAAGCAGAAAAGGAATATGTTTTTCACTACCCCTGTCTAAGAAAACAGTCACTGACAATGTGGAGAACTTTATTACTTACATTTCCCTGAAGACCCATGCTAGAGGGGCAAGCAAAGGTAGGGTGCATTTTCAGCACAATCTTGGGTAATTCCACCCATGCAGATGGCAGTGTTTACATATGCGTGCTGATGATGCTTACATTCCGGTGCAGTCCTACACATTGCCACTTGGGTATCTCACAGACATTTCACCATTCATAACCTTCTAACTGAATCCAGAGCATTCTCAGGGACAAAAGCCTGGAAGTTACCCTTGGCTCCTTCTTCCTCAATTGCCACAGTCAATCAATCAGTTCTATTAATTCCTCCTTCTTGATATTGAAATAGGGAACAGTGCTGTACCCTACCTGGAGTCGCGAAGGGATAATCTCTTCCTTGCCTCTTCCAGGTTCTACCTGCTGTCAGATTTCCTTGACTATCACTTACGTTACTCCAGTCTGTGTCTCTGTCACATTGCCTTCCCTTCTTTGGTTGATCAAATCTTCCTCAGCCTTTTTGTGATAAGGACACTTGTCTTTTGATGAAGGGCCATCTGGATGATCCAGGTTAAATTCTAACTTTATCCTATGTTTTGCCACATGAAATTACATGCATACCTTCCAGGGATTAAGACATGGACATATCTTTTTGTTGTTTGTTGTTGTTGTTGTTGTTGTTGGACATATCTTTTTTTTAAAGCTACCATTCAGCCTACTATAATATGGGTCAGATGCATCCATACCTCTTCAGCTCTACTGTCTCTGCCTGGGCTGTCACAATTCAGCTCATGAATTATGTCAGCAATGCTCTAAGACATCACTCTGCCCCCAACTTTGTCCCTCATCAATTTATTCTTTAGTCAGTTATTTCCAAATGATTTTTCAAATCACAAATATGATGATTCCCTTCCCTATTGAAAATATGTCATAGATTCTCACTGCCCCCCTTGCCCCACCAGGATAACTCCCAATGATGTTAGAATCTGCCTCCCATCCTGGCCTTCCCAACATGCATTTTCTCTCCTCATTCTCCACTCTGCACTCTGGGTCTTCACACTGTACAGCTCGCAAATTCCAGGAAGTTTCCCTCACTCTCATCACAGCATCTCTCATGGACCTTCTTCTGCTAGTTAACTAGATCCTGCTCAATTTTCAAGACTAAATAAAGTACCTAATTTGAAATATCTACCATCACAGTATTTAACATTATATGCCACAGACTGTATAGTTTTTCTCTGATTAGGCTACATTTTTTAAGTTAGATCAGAGCAAAAAGCACATAATCTCAGTTTAATAAGCATACAGTCAATTCAGTAATTCTGGTTCATGGTATGGCATAAGACACTTTACTTTTTTTAATAAATCATTCTACTGGGGGCTCATACAACACTTATCACAATTCATCCAACCAACCATTATGTCAAGCCAATTTGTACATTTGTTGCCATCATCATTCTCAAAACATTTTCTTTATACTGGAACTTTTGGTATCAGTGCCTCATTTCCCTCGCTCCTTTCCCCATGCCCCTTCATGAACCCTTGATAATTTATCAATTATTATTTTTTTTCATGTCTTAAACTGGCCAATGTCTTCCTCCACCCACTTTTCTGTTGTCCATCCCTCAGGGGGTTATATGTAGATCGTTGTGATCAGTTTCCCCTTTTTCCCCCACCTTCCCCTTCCCCTCCAATATCACTGCTCTCATTATTGGTCTGGAGGGGTTTATCTGTCCTGGATTCCTTGTGTTTTCAGCTCTTATCAGTACCAGTGTACATCCTCTGGTTTAACTGGATTTGTAAGGTAAAATTGGGGTCATGATAGTGGGGGGGGGCACTAAAGAACTAGAGGAAACTTTAAAGAACTAAATGAAATTTGTATGTTTCATCAGTGTTACGCTGCACCCTGACTGGCTCATCTCCTGCCCACAACCCTTCTGCATTTCAAGTACGTTTTGTTGTTGTTCTAAGTTCTCTGAGAAGCAGTTGCATCTTTGTTTCTGTACCTCATTACCTTGATATCAGGAGGAATCTAGAGTAGAGGACATCAACATCCCATGTGGTAATAGGGCATATTCTTCATTGTAAAACAAACCTGGGGACTGAATCGTCAAACAAATGCTGTGAATAACCCTACAGCATTTGCCCTTTCTCCATACATGTGACCTGGGTTTAGTACTAGCCCCAATGCACGTCAAGCACAGCTAGTACCTGTTGGTCAGTAGAATCTCAGTTCCCATTTTCATGGTGAACAGCTATCAGCAGAGCTTTCAAACAAAACGGAACTAGGAAAATAGGCCGACACTCCATTTATGCGCACCAGCAAGTGAAAACCCTGGGGTGCACAATGGACTGCATGAGGATAGGATTCTGTTTCCTGTGCAGAAGGTCACCACGACTTGGTGACCAAGTGCACAGCAGTTAGTAGCAGCAGCAGATGACCTGATGTGTCAAAAGAACAATCATACCCTGAACAGTAACATGCACACCCAGGTCATGTGATAATGTAGGAAGTTCCCGTGGATTAAATTGTGCACTAGTATCATTATAAAGGATGCACCAGTAAAACAAGCTCTGTTGAATATCAGATGGTGAAAGAAATGATGAATGGATGGGGGGAAGTATGAGACAATGCAAAGCATTCTGCTTCACTTGTATGAAAATTGTTTCAAATTCTACATCAGATTTCCTACTCATACAGATGAGATATTGAAGTGAATACCTTCTCTTTCTCTCACAGATGTTCAGTCAGTGGAACTCTATCAGGTACAAAGGAAATCATCCGTCTTTTCCACAAACGTCCATCAGGAATTCCTAAGAGTTTTCTGGATTAGCATTTGGCTCATTTTGCCCATGAAAAATGGTGGGAATATCCTTTTCTGGTAGGATCCCTGGGCACTTTGTGAATGTATTGAACAAAATCATAAAAATGGTAAAAACAAAAACTTTTCTCCATGCAAAATGATACCATCTTTAAGTATGGCAGACCACCACAGGCACCAGTGTCAACACTTGACCAACAGTAGTGGGTATACATGACCCTGAAATCCAGTTTCAATTCTGTTTCATAGAAATGTTAAAAAGAAAACTTATGGATGATAGGGATTTTTAGGTATTGTAATACTCTATCCAGAGTAAGGAATGAGTTCTTATGTTAGTATGGATAGAATAGAGAAATAAATCCATAGTCACTCATATGTGTATAAGAAAGAGGTTTATATATAAGAGCAATTGAATATTGAGAAAACATCCCAGTCCAGTCCAAGGTCATAAGTCTGATATTAGTCCATATGTCTGACATCAATCTATAAGCCTTCTTCAGCCTCATAAAGCACATGCAATGATATCAGGACAATCACAGGCCAGTGGATGCAGAGTCTTGGGTATCCAGTGGTGTTAGAAGCATCTCAGCACTGGTAGGAGTCTCTATGTGACTTTTCCTCCTTCAGAGGTCTGGTTCCATTAGGGTAATTCCATGTGGCTTCTCTCTCCTCTGGGATGTCTCATAGGGAGTCAACTTTGTGTCTTATCAGTAGAGTGTCTCCAAGGAATTGAGTATTGAATCTCTCACCTCCAAGGGGAAAAATATGGCCAGATTTCCCAGAATTCTCAGGAGAAGGCTATGCCCACACAGAGGTCTCATTGGCTATCCCCAGATTGACACTCCACCCCTACACTCTTAATCCTCAAATTGATACCAGATTAGGTGACTGTCACAGTTCTCTTATATTGAAAAGTTGGCAAGGGGAAGAAAGTCAGTCTGGATGGGATGTAAATGATTAAGCTGACTGATGCCAGAATGGGGTGCATAAGCTTTGACATTCATTTCTGGTTCTAAAATTCTATGAACTCTTCCAATGAAAACTTGTCAGGCATACCAAGACATTTTTGTTCATTTCTTCCTCCGAGTAAAAAATAAGCTAAAAATCACTGGAAGGTGGCTCATCTGGGGCCAAGTTTTCAGAAGGAAGGAGACCTTTCCTCACCTGCTTCAGCACCCTAAGGCCCTTGACTATCCCTTGAGAGCCCTGGATAGAAAAACAAATCAAAAGATTATGTCAGGAGCGACATTTTTTTCTAATGTTCACTAGGAACACACTCCTGTTCTACCAATCTTCCTGGATCAACGCCTGGCCATAAAAAGCATATGCTTGATTATAAAAACATTAATATTAAAAGATAAAAGATGGACAGAACCAAATACAAAATAATGGAAAAATCAATAAAAATTCCCCAAACTCTTCTCCTCTTAGGGAAAATTGAAAGGGAAGAGAATATCTTGAAACTGATTGGGGTAGCAATTACACAATAGTGCTCAATGTGACTGAACTATGGGATGGTGTGATATCAGGAAGAGCTCCCAATAAAATGGTTTGGGGGAAAATAAATAAATGTTCTGAAATGGGGGTGGGGGGGGTGAAATGGAGGGGGAGAAAAGAGGGGAAAGATATTTCAGAAAACCTGATATATATCATTTATATATATATATATATATATATATATATATATATATATATATATAAAAATGTTATGCCAATCGATCTGGATGTGTCTGTGACCATGGTCCTTGGCCTCCAGGCCTACCAACTCATTATCTCAAAGTGTTTGCTTCTGTCTCCTTTGGATGCTTCTTGATAGAGGTTGTAAAAAGGCTAATAAAAAATGAAATTCTTAGGATTAGGAGGGGAACTCACTACATTGTAAGGCGTGCTTATGGATGTTTTACCATGATGACTAGAATTCTACAAAAGATGAACTCATTAATAGATTCTGGACTCAGCATCGTATGTTTAATATTGCATATCGTTATTTGGATACCCTTACATCTGTTCAGTAATTACTGGAAATGAGGCAAAGTATCACCAGTAAAAGATCCTGCTGTTATGAGCATATAGTACTTTAAAAGCACAAATTAGAGGTTAAAACGCATGTCTCAGACAAATGCATATAAAATATTACATCTAACTAGTAGAAAAACTTATTTTAATAAATCTTTGAGCTTGTATAGGTTCTCCATTTCAAGACTTTCAAAGTATGTCCCTGACATTATTGGCTAATTATCACAAAGCCAAAGTTTGTAGGGAAAAGAAAGAAATTCACTCGAGTTTTAGGTCTTAAAGCAGAGTATTTACCTGAAGTGGCTTTGCTTGAACTTCTATACAATGGAGGTTTTGAGGAACAGTCCATGAAAGCCCAAGTGGAGGCCACATTTCCATCCCTACCACCTTCTCCCACATCTGTAGATTAGAACTCAGATGTAGGCAGAGATTTGGGGATTCAGAAATCCCAGACAAGGTCTTCATCACTTTGGAAGGGCTAGCCCTTTATATTGAGATCCATGGTAAACCTTGCCCTCTCCTGCATGCTGCACTCTGACCATAACAGCAACTGAAAAACCATCAGTCATCAAATGACAAAGTAAAATCTAGAAATTCTATTCTCTGGAAATTTATGCAGTGGTTATAAATTAAAAAAATCCAGTGTATTGACAAATACAAATCTCTGAAGCATATTGCTGAGTGAGAAAGGCAAGTTAGAGAATGATATACATCATGGCATTATTAATGTTAGAAAACACAAAACAACACTCTATCTTTCTCCACATAACTGGTTTATTGAAAAGTTTGATTCATTGGAGTACAGATTTAAAATTGCTCTCTCGGTTCTTTTTTTCTAATAACTGCCTTTAGCTATGCTGAATGTCCCTGTCTAGTCCCCTCAGTGATACTCAGGATAGGACCCACAGTTTTATTATGAATTTCATGTATTGAACTGTCGAATTCAGCTCTTTCTATCTATTCCAGTTTAAATAATCAACCTCATATTCTTCCATTTTGTTAGTTTAATCTGCTCTAGTGGTATTTTGAGTAATACCACTATAGCAGTTACTTAATCTGGTGCCAATTTGAGGATTAAGAGTGTAGGGGTGAAGTTCAGTCTGTCAATCTGGAGATAACCAATGAGATCTCTGTGTGGGCATGGCCTTCTCCTGGGAATCATGGGAAGTGTGATAATTCCTTCTTGAAGGCAGAGACACTAGCTCTCTAGGTTCACTTTCTTGAAGACTTTCGATTCATAAAACTTAAATCCTGCAAGACATTCCTGAGGAAAAGCCACAAGGGCTACCCTAATGCCCTGAGTTGAAGAAGCCACATTGATGCACCCTGATCTCTGAAGCATTATTGCATGGGTTTCATGAGTCTGAAGAAGACTTTATGGATTGGTATCAGACATATGGACTAATGTCAGACTTGTGGACTTGGACTGAACTGGTTGGAATGCTTTCTTAATGTACAATTGCTTTTGTATATAAAACTCTTTCTTAAACACTTAACAGTTTCTATGGATTTGTTTCTCTAATCTACCCAGATTCTAACACAACCACTAGTATTTCTCTCTCTCATCTGTTCTTTAACTTCTCTGCATCTTGCTTCTCTTTGGGGTTTTATCTCTCTCCTGAAGTACTGGAATGAGGAGGAAAAATGAAAGTATGTGTTCTTTGGGATCTTCCCTTTACTGATAGTTGCCAGGCTTTGATTCATTGAGTGAGCAGGCATCTTTATGTTAGGGAATCTGATTAAGCTTCCTCAGAAATGGATAAAAAGCTCTACTTGATGCCCTCTGCTAACCAACTTCTCCATCCCCGTACTTGGGGGGTCACAGACATTCTCTAGCTGATAGGATTCCTGTTGTGGAAGTCAAGGTAACAGCAAGAGAGTTTATGCTACTTCTATCCATATCCTCTTGGGGGATTGAAAATTCCTATACCCCGCCAAGCCAAATAATTTGTAGCTGCTTTACTTTTTTTCTATCTATCCGATTCCCTTTTTACTCTGCTAAAATAGGTTCTGAGGGAAGATAAGCAAGACCATTCCCAATGTAGATGCCTAATTAGGGAATAAGAATTCAGTCTCTCTACATTCTGAGAACGGTTCTTTTGGAATTTTTCTCATTAGACTTGAGATCTATTTAAAGCACATCTGCCAATTCCCCCCAGGGATGGAACGGAGGACCAACCTCTCTAAAGTCATCATCACACCACTACTTCCTGTCTTGTATATCTTGGGGAGGAGGCTTTGGGATGATGGCAGTAGAGCCAGTTTTGCTGTTTCTTGGAGAATCCTTTAGACCAGTGGTTCTCAACCTTCCTGAGGTCACGGCCCTTTAGTACAGTTCCTCAAGTTGTGGTGATCCCCCAATCATACAATTATTTTCGTTGCTACTTCATAACTGTAATTGTGCTACTGCTATGATTCGGGCAACCTCTGTGAAAGGGTCGTTCGATCCCCAAAAGGTCACAACCCACAGGTTGAGAACCGCTGCTTTAGAGAGATAACTAGGCATGCCTGAGCTGTACTCTCATGCACTTTCCTGTGGCATTCTCCCTGTCAACACATGTGAAAGCTAACGGATTTGCAGTGATCTCACGTGGGGAGGGGCCTGAGATAATGCTTGCTGCTAGGTAGGATTTAGTTTGTGTTGTTTAGGTTTTTATAAAGAGAATATTTTAGTCCATTTCCCTAATTAATTCAAAAGAACACTGACAACCCAGCCCTCTAAATGTTGGCTCTCGGCTCTGGCAACATCCTGGACACTTTGATCAAGGTTGCCAAGATTGGAATCTTCCTCCCTTCCCTTTAAACCTCATGCTGCATGCGCTGAGAACCACCGACTCTGCACCTATAAAGTTTTCCCCAAGTTTCTTGGAGGAGTTGCACTTTTTCCAAGAGAATAACTGGTTGATAAAACCGCGGAATGTAGCACAGACTCTCTTCATTCACGTTGCTAATGGGACGTGGTGACAAGTCAAAGTTCCCCTCCATGTTCCACTGGCTCTGAGTCTGTTGATCATGGGCTGGATCTGACTAATGAGAGCAGCAAAACCCTGCAGAGTGGAAGGGGCGGTCTGGCAAGAGCACAAAGAGGGAGAAGTTAGCTGTCCTGCTGAGCACCACATGGAGATAGCCCTTGTTTGGATCTATCTCCCTGACAAACATGTAGAGAGCTGAGCAGAAGCTTGGCCAATAAATAAGATGCCAAGGGTGCTCTCCTGTGTTTATTCTGTATAACCAGACCCAAAGCAGGATGCCAAGGAATTTCTGCTAGCAAGAAGAGATGGTACTACAGTCAGGTTTTACCAGAGTAGCAATGGGCACATGAGAATATAGACTTTACATCTTTGATGAAACTTAACAATCTCAGTAGGAACATAGAAGAGAGGGGAATCTGAAGAGTCTAGCAAGCTTCACTGACATTGGAGAGATGACTCAAAAGGGACACAAGAGGGAAATCTGGAGGTTTCAGGCAACATCATAAGGGCTGTGATTTTAGTCCAAGGTATTTTTACACTAGATAGTACTGCTTTCTAAAACCAATGCCCAAAAAAAGGCCCCATGACCGCACAAATTACAGGAGAACAGTGATTTTTTTTTTTTTTTTGCTGTAGGAACAATACGATCTTTAATCCTAGTTTACCACCTGGGTATCTATTTTGATGCTTCTCTGAACAAAGACATGAAATCTAGTGGTAGAGAAGAATGTTAGGGATAATCGCTTATAGCCACTTCACAAAGCAGAGATGTTAAGTTAGCTGACCCCGGCCTCGTAATGTTGCAGAGACAGAGGCAGCTCTAGAATGCAGTTCCTCAGAATACCAGACTCATCAGCTTTTATCATTTAATTCTGGACCCAGTGGCACAAAGTGTATTTCACCATCATTACTGTTATTTTATTTTAGTATTTGTGGTGGACAGTGATAATAGGCATTTAAATAGTTACAGCTCATAGTAATTACTTCCACATACACAGTCCCATCCGATCATTTTGGGGCCCATTTTACAAATGGGGCAACCAAATTCAGAAAGAGAATATAGTTTGCTAAAAAGCCATGTGGAAACTGTCAGATCTTGGATCTTAATTTAACTTCACTTCCATATCATCAATCACGAGTCTTTGTGTTTTCTACCAAGTTTTAACATCCTAATTGACTATTTTACACCTGAACATGATGTTTTATTCATCGCCACATGGATAAGTCACAGATCAACCATGTGTTTATTTTTGAATGTGTCTCCTAGAATTTTATTAAGAGACTGTGAAGTATTGAAATTAACAGCCAGAAGCCACAAATGCAGTAAGAGTCTGCTTTTCTATTTCTTATCTTGAGTCGCTAGTCTTTGGGAAAGGTTTCTGTCTGCACAGATTCAGGGATATGATAGTGGAGAATAGACAATGACCTGCAGGGGGATCTTTCCAGCAACTCTCCTCCTTCTTCATCCTCTAGAGTCTCCTGTCTCTCTTCCACTCTCTCTTCTTTCCTCCTCCCAACACTAGGACCCTCCACTGGTGTTGTGAACAGTAAAATAAGTTAGCTATACCAGGTTGGTCATGACACATGGCTAACTCAACCTCCGGCATCTCCTACTTCTTACCTTCAATATACACCACTTGGCCATATTAATTTCTGTCACAGGGGGGAGATTGGTCAGTGAAATCTAAATGGGCTTTTCCTATTTATTGATACAATTTCGTGGCAAGAGCAATTTTCAGAGCTTATTTTCCACTCCATTGAATCCCATGTTATTGCAAATGAATATATTCCTCGGTCAATGCAATGGCAAAACACAGTTGTAAGTGCTTTATGCTTCATTTGGATAAAGAGTTCAGGATATTACCAAATATAAAAGGAAGTTAAGAGCCATATTTCATTAAAAAGCTGTCTCTCCTGTTAATAAAACCTGATGTTGGAGGTAGAGTTGTAAAAAAAAAAACCAGAACAAGGAGTTGCAGTTCCTCCTGGAATTCAATAAGACAGTAAAGTGATTCTAAATGCCACCTGTGGAGTTATATCTGGTCTTTCCAGTCAAATCAATATCAACTTACTAACTCGGGGATCAAGAAGAATCTGGGCTGTGATATGTGATCTGGATGTTTCATAGAAAATTGAAATTTTGATCTCTACAACAGGACGTCTTCTTCTTCAGGGGGTAGCTTTGTTGCCCTTAAAGAAAGGCACATGTTAACAACATTAAGATTACAAGTGCCAGATCAGACTGCTATAGAATGATGTGTTTGGGCTTTTAAACAATGGCTGTGTAGATTTGTGTCATGGATTGAATTATGTTCCCCCTAAATATGCTTCATGTTGGTTAGGCTATGATTTTCCATATTATGCAATTAACTTTCTCCCTTTTTTTGGGGGGGAGGGCGCTGGGGGATCACCGCCTCTGGTGGTTGTGGGTGCTACCCAGTGGTGCTCCTGAGAGCCGCCACTGGATTTGAACTGCCAAGCCCACGGGCTGCAGTCCCAGACTCAACCACTTACACCACCGGGGCTCAGCCCACAATTACCTTTCATTGTATAATTGTCCTATGTGTTTTAAGTCCTAACACCTAGAAATTAATGAGGCAGAATTGAAGGCAGTTGTGTTAATGAGTTAGTATTGTGTCCAGAGGATTAGGTTGATTCTTAAATCAACCTGAGATCCGAAAGATAGATTAAACAGGTGAGTAGAAATAGAAGGGATTCCATTACTACCAAGAAAATAGAGGTGGAAACAAAGTGCATCCTTTAGACCACAGGTCCCTGTATTGAGAAGCTATTAGTCTTAATGGTAATTCAAGACAGCTGGAGATATACAAGGCACATTGAATTCAGATATCCCATCTCCAAGAATGAATTTCTGTTTGTTAAAAGCATCCACTTTGGGTATTTCTACTATAGCAGCACCAGGAAACTAAGAACATTTGTTTCTTTGTATTTTATTAAGAAATAACACCATTGAATTTCACAATTGAGAAAAGTCAGGAACTCTCATAATCAATATTGGGAAGCTCAGAAGACTGTCAGTTTGTCATTCTGTGATGCCTTTCATGTTGCTGTGGGGCTGGAAGGGACATTACAGGTATTTCAAATGTTGGCAGGATTACCCAAGAAGAAGAGGTTCCTTCAGAGCTTCAATGGATTCTCAACTGAAGACCTTACGAGTAGAAGGAAGACATTATTAGATACAGTATCAAAAGATGTGTCCCTCAGATGGCAAGGAGTGGCAAAAACAATAATGACCAATAAGAGCTATCTTCTTCAAGTAGAGTCTATTTTAAGGTATGGATGGGTTCACGCTTTCAAGACTTTTACTTAATGATGGACATGACTCAAAATGAGAACAAAACAGCTGTAAATAGCCATTAATAATCAGTGGAAATTATGGGGTATGAATTTAAGAAAATTGAAAATCATCATAAATGAAAGGGAGTGCAATGAGATCAATAATCCTAGGCATTAGTAAATGGAAATTAACTGGTATTGTCCACTTAAATCAAACCATCACAAGGTTTACCATGCCAGGAATGACTAATTCAAGGGAAGTGGTGTGGCATTCATGGTCCAAAAGGACATTTCCTGGTCTATCTTGAAGTGCAATGCTGACTGTTATAGAATAATATGTTTATGCCTCCAAGGAAATCCAGAAAATACAATTAATAAGCCAATTTATGCAACAATCACTAAAGCTAGTCACAAAGAAATTAAAGAATTCTATCAACTTCTCAAATCTGAGATTGATCAAACATGCAATCAAGGTGCACTGATAATATCAAAATTTCAATGGGCAGACCAATAAGACAAAGCAAAATATTACATGGAAATATACAAAGACCTGGAGTTAGAAAACTAAAAAGGAAGAAAACATTCAGGATTACACAAGATATGAAGAAAGAATTGAGAAAAAATTGAAGCAATATTGAAAGATTCTATGGGAAAATATTGAACACAGCAGAATCAAAAGAAGATGGATGGATGGATATAGAAAGCTATTATACCCCCAAAGAACTGGCTTAAATATAATCATTTCAAGATGTTAAATATAGCCATATATGATCAAGAACGTTTGGAAATCCAAGTTGAAGTGAAGGGATTAGTAAAAACAAAGTTTCAGGAATTGACAAAAGACTAGTTGAAATGTTTTACAAGCTAATGAGACACTAAAAGCACTCATTCATCTATGCCAAGAAATTCATAAGAAAGTTACTGGTCAGATAATTGAAAGAGTTCCATATTTGTGTCCATTTCAAAGAAAGGTGACCCAAAAAATGTGGAAATTATTTAACAATTCTGTTATTATCACATTCAACAATAGTTGCAGCAGTACATAGGAGGGAACTGACAGAAATTCAAGCCGGATTCACAACAGGACTTGGGCATAAGTAATGCCACTGCTAACTTCATATGACTCTTAGTTGAAAACAGAGAATACTAAAGACATGACTTGATTGACAATGTAAAGAAATTTGACTGTGACTCATAATAAGATACAAATAACATTAAGAAGAATTAGAATTCTGTAACACTGCTTTGTGCTCATGCAGAAGCCATCCTGGAACCAAAAAGTAGTTGTTTGAACAGACCAAGGTGAAACTGTATGGCTTAAAATCAGGAAAGGTATTTATCAGGGCTGTGTTTTTTCACCGTATTTATTCAATCTTTATGTGAGAAAAATAATTCATGACACAAACTCTGTGAAGAAGAACATGACATGAAGATTGGAGGATAACTTATTAACTACTTATGATATGTAGATGGCACAATCTTGCTTGCTGAAATCAAGGAAGGATTAAGTCCTTGCCTTTAGTATGGATTGCAACTCAGTGTAAATAATATTAATATCTTCACATCTGGACCAATAGACAACATATTATAAACAGGGAAAATATTGACGGGATATAAATTAAGGATTTCATCCTATTTGGATCCACAATCAATGGTTATACCTGCAGCTGTCATCAAGAAATACAGTTTGCATTGGCAAATTTGCTTCTCAGGATGTCTTAAAAATGCTAAAGAACAAGGATGTCATTTGAGAACTAAGGTGTACCTGACCTAAGTCATGAAACTTCAATTGCCTTATATGTATGTGACAGTTAGACAATGAGTAAAGACTGAAGAACTGATGTATTTGATTTATGGTATTGGCAAAAAATATTGAAAATACTGTGGATTGCCAGAAGAACAAGCACATCTGTCTTGGAAGAAATGCAGCCAGATTGTTCCATAGAAACAGGGATGGTGAGACTTAATTTGGACATGGGTTATCAGGAGAGACCAGTTCCTGGTAAATAACAGCATTTTTGGTAAAGTGGGTCAAAAAAAGAAGACTCTTATGAGATGAGTTGGCACAGTGGCTATAAAATAGGTCCAAATGTTTCAGCAGACTCTTATAAGAACAAGGACATGCTCAAATTATATGTTCCCCAATGTTACTCACAAAGGAATTAAAAGAATATTACTTTCTTCATCCAGGTGAATGAACTAATCACTTCTGTACTACCATATCTATAGTGAATGACCCAAAATCATGACATTGTCTGGTAAATTGTAACAAGTTCATGCCTAAGCTGGTAGACCATTCCACAGGGCTTCCAGGTCTTGAGAAACAGGGTAGGAGGTGGCTGAGCCCCGGTGGCATAGTGGTTGTGCACGGGACTGCGGCCCATTGGAATGGAGGTTCAGTTCCAGCAGTGGCGCCACAGGAGCAAAGGCTGGGCCTCCTACTCCCACCACCAGAAGGCAGTGATGCCCAAAAAACAAAAAAAGAGAAAGAAACAGGGTAGGAATTATTGTCTGTTACAGGTGATGCTAAGAATACTCCCACAGTGCAGATTATACCTATTTCCTTTAATCAATTACCTGACAAGTAAATTACACTCCATACGCCACTCCCATTGAATACCTTCAAAATTGCAAGATCAGATCAAGAGTTCTACACTGTCATTACTCCTCAGACTCATGGATCTTTCATGTTTGTGTCTCCTGTTTTCTATTTTGGGGACAAATCTTCACTAAAAAATTCCCTTGCCAATTATAAAATTACCTATTGCATTTATTTTTCAAATAATTTTTGAATATATCACCCAAGACACCATAAGGCCAAGTCAGAGGTCTTAGCCCACAGGGGTATCTGAAGACATTTACTTCATTCGTCTCCCTGTCTTATCTACTTGTGTCAAGAAAGAAACGTCAAACCTAGCCCCAGGACCAATACTTAGTCCAACAGATGTTGCTATTATGTGCTTTAAGCCCTCAGGCATTCTTCAACGCTGGCAACAACCTGCTGTCTGCTTCTGTTCTTGGCTTCATCCGAATCCTTTCATTGAGATTCATGTGTACACAAATTCTGATTCTGGACATTGAGACTGATTGAATGTGGGAACATTAAGCCTGAATTCCATCTCTGGATTCAGGTCCTTGCTACCACGTCCCTCCAAATCCTCCACACACTGAACTCAATTGCAAAATCTGGCTCTGCCAATTCCTTGCTGAACAAGCTCTCTAATTTCTCCAAGTCTTAGCTTCTCATACTTGAAACAAATATAATAATACCTGTCTTTAAACGTTGTAAGAAGGAGATGCCTTATGATACATAGTACTCATTCTTTTGTTTGTTTGGTTTGGTTTTGGGGGGAAGGGAGCATCACTGCCCTCTGGTGGTCGTGGGAGCTACCCAGACTTGCTTCTGGATAGCTGCTGTTGGATTTTAACCGCCAAGCCAATGGGCCGCAGTCCTGTACTCAACCGCTACGCCACTGGGCTCAGCCCCATCTAGTACTCATTCTTAGTGAAGGCCCAGTAACCGTAACTCCCTCCTCTTTCTCCCAAATATTTTGCTTGATCCTAGTATTCAAGCATAGTTGTTCATTCTAATTCTCTGACAGTCTTTCCTACCAAAGTTACAATTCACCATGGTAAAAGTCAGCCTGAATTAATCCATTGAACTCCAAGTTTTAGGTTGTTTGTGTCAAAGTTCAGTAGCTTGGAAATATTCACATCAAAAGGAGCTTGTTAAAAAAAAAAAGCAGCTTGTAGCTAGATCTCTTTCAGATTTGGACACAGAATCACATTGTACAAAATTTGTATCTTTACATAAGTGTGATGTTTTGCCATGCTATTTTCCCTTGAGTTTTAGTAAAAACTATGCCAACACCATTTCATTTGAACTTGGAGAATCAGGTTTATTTTGCTTGATCATGACAGGCAAAGGTGGTCAACTTTAGACAAATTAACAGAGTTTGTATTTGGCATTGATCTTTTTTTCTAGCTTTCTCTTTTCAGTTTTTAAAAGGAAGATTAATTTGACAAGTTTCCTATCGCAACACACTCAAAAGGAAATCACAATACAACGAAGTAATTTAATCAAAGTCTCAGATTTTCATACAGACCCCAAGATCAAAATTCTAAAGTATTGATATTGAATTTCATTTTCCCCATTAACTTAAAAATTACTTAAAATTAAATGCCTTACATGTAATTAAATGAAACTACAATTAACACATGCCAAATGTTTTGCTTTAAATTGCAGACACAGCTTTTATATTTGATTTTCACAAAAACAAACAAACAAACAAACAAACAAAAAACTTGTCATTCAACATGCATTTAGTGTTCAATGTAATGTGGTATAAGAGCAACATTTAATATAATCAAACTGCTTTCACCGAAATACACTGACTGCTTAAGTACATCTAACAACTAAATTAAGAAAAGTTGAAAATTATTTAACAATTACAGGGTATTGACACTTCGTAGTTACAGTTAGATGAATGGTTTTATGTTCAAAAACACCAAAGATGTTTTTAAAAATCGCGATTTCCACTTAAAGTATGAATCACAAGCTTGTATTATAGAACTGTTCAATATCCCCCCCTTTTTAAAAAAAAAAAATTGACCAAGAGTCAAAGATCATGGTTGCATTTCTCATTCACCACTTAAGTTATTCCTACCATTCTATCTCTTATAAGTGCATCTCATCTAGTACTGTTGTAGCCACTGTTCCTTGTTCCTCGGCTATGTAATACATGACTGAAAATCATTGCAGTTTTCCAGTGAATCCTGTTCATATCTACCAAACTACACTGACTACCATAACTACCTCCATGACCACGATTCAGCTTCTAGCTAGTTGAGGCACCCTAACTGGACTGGTTAGCAAGCCCCTGCTTCCCATTATTTGCTACCATGAGCTTCTCCATTTGTACTTGCTGCAGAACTCCAGAAGAGTCTGGGTTGCCTATTTGCTTTGCCATTGGATATTGCAGCCATGGCATGTTCATGAGGGACAAACAGGACTTCTGCTTGGTGAGTTACATTGCCATTAGGACCAATTTCAATGCACAGTCTCAGGGTTGATCTATGAAAAAATATTATGTCATTGAGCAAGAAAATCTCCATTTATATATGCTATTTTCTGTTGTGCTCTGGAAAGTAGAATCACCATGCCTGTGTTTGTGCTCAGAAATTCCTGAAAAGATCTAATGTCTCTTCCAAATATATCTGATTCAACTTCATAGCCATCACAGTCATCAAAGTCTTCATAACCTCTACCATGAGCATAAAAACATCATCCTTTCAAAGGCAAGCCCCTGCCTCTTATACCAGTCAGAGAGATTGGTGAGCCAGTCTGAGCATGATCATAACCTTTCAAGGTGGATTACAGGATATTCTAACTTCAGATCAACTGCTTTGAAAGATTTCATTATACTTATGCCTTATTCTTTCCATGTGTTTCTCTAGAGTCTTTTTGGCTATTTTCTGTGATGCAATCTATGTGGAGATCTCCCTCATACCCTTCTGGAAATCCACCAGCATCGGTATCTCCAACCATGAGAAGAGCTGAACAAGTTATTCCTAAGTGATGTTAGGATTATTTGGGCCATGTCAAGGTTATTTGACTTCATTTATTTATTTGGATTCATTTCATTATTTGATTTTATCTATTTTTAAATTAATTTCAATTTGCATATAATTCACATACCATACAATTCGATATTCAATCCTTTTAACAAGAGTTGTGCAATCATCACCACAATCAATTTTATAATATTTTTTCTTTGTGATACGCATTGTTGCTAGCTTTTCATGCCCCACCCCCAACTTCTCCTAATTACTGTCTCTATAGAATTACCTATCCTAGATTTTATGTCCTGAAGAAATATACAAAACAAAATGATAGTACAAACAAGAATATAACAACAATGACAAAATAAAACAGACTACTTGAGCCTTATTTTAAATGTTGCAGTTATAATTGGAGCAAAAGCAGGGCACACCCAAGACCTTTATCATGAATCCCCCTGCACCTTCATGGCCCAGCATCGTAGTCTCTTACAGGTCCCAGAGTCAAAATAAGATTCCACACGCTACTTTGATACAGCTGATTTGAAATGCTAGAATTGATCTCTTTCCCCAGACAATACCCTATGTGATTTTTCTCATTCTTCCTTTATTTACAGGCCCTTAGAATGCCATTTTAATATTCAAATGGCAACGTTTTCCCAGTAAGACATGTGTGTGTATGATTTTTTTGTTTATTTGTTGTTTTGTGTGTGTGGCATCACTGCCCTGGTGGGAGTAGGAAGTCCAGCCTTGCTCCTGGAGAGCTGCTGCTGAATTTGAACCATCAACCCTGTAGGTTGCTGTCCTGCACACAACCACTACACCACCAAGGCTCAGTCTGTGTGTGTGATTTTTAAGCATATTTTCTAGTCATAAAAATTCATTCCTGTAATCTTTAAAAAAGAAACTTCTTATTGTGAATAGGGTGAAGGTTTACATAGCACATCACCAGTTTTATATTCAATAATTCATACATATTTTATTCTAACACACCCATTGCGGTCCCCACCATGGGACATCACTCATTCCACTTCCTCTTACATTTCTTATTTCCTTTCCTCCCCCTTTTCTCTGGACTTTGGCCTTGGGTAAATGATGACAGAGTAGTAGAGATTAGCTTGAGTCCTGAAGGATGAAGAAAAGTCATAGCCTTGGGAGTTCACATAAAGCTCCAGTCTCTATCTGACCTGTGACCTTAGCCTCTTACAATGGTGAGCTATTTCACATTTTCTCTCACTCTATCTAAAATGTAATCCTTTCCAGAATTGCTAGTAGGGGTCACCAGTCACCATCCAGCTCTTCTGTTCTCAGAGTTGTGGAGACTGTTTGCATGGCCCATTAGTACAGTGAATTGATGGTGTCTTTCAGTTGCATTCACTCTCCTTTCGTCCAGACAGTGAGAGACTGTTGCTGGCCTTGTCTCATCGTGTATTAGACATAGAGTGAAGTGCCAGGGATTCAAAGCTCTTGACCTAAAGACTATTAGGAAAGAACAATAAGAAACAGATAACTTCAATGCTACTCAGTAAGCACAATAAGAAAAGTACAATGTCTTTCTGATGTCAGCCTGTGGAGAGCTCTCTGTTTTACAGGTGAAGCCCAAAGTCGCAATGTCAGAACTAATCATTTATATACCCAAGCTTCAAGTTTCTTGTGTAATGAATTCACTATTTTTCTAAGTAACTTCAATGTGTTGAAAAGTCTAATGAGGAGAGGGCATTTTCATGAATGTCATTATAGAGACAAGTAATTGTGATGGGGAGGCGGGGATGGGACAATGATGAAACTATTAAGCACCAGCAGAGGAGAGATGTGAGGACAGGCAAGGAAAGCCAAACTAGGAGAGTGACCGGAGACACAATACTAGAAAACTTTTTAAATGGCTTGGACTTCTTTAATCTTTACATTAAGTAAAAAGAGGAAAATTTTCCTAAACTATCTGAATAACTTATTCAAAAACCTTAGGGGAAAATGCTAAAAGTGATTCTGAAATAGAAAATGTTCAGCTTCTTCACTTCAATGGAGTTTAGGAGTTCAGAATTATGATAAATTCAAATAAACAGGAAAAAGAAAATTGCACTTGCACATCTGAGTCTGTGCCCTGGAGATTCACGCCATCTCCATAATCAGAGTGCTTTTCTACTGCATTGTGTGGTGAGCTCCTTATAAGAAATATGACCTAGTCTCTCTTTTGAAGAGTGATGGAATACAGTCTTTGAGAGGAAGCCGTGTTGGGTTCTATCAATGATTTTATAAAGATTGGGTTCTATCAAAGATTTTATAAAATCTTTGGAAGTCTCCATCTGCAAACTAGATCATGTAAGTCACATGCTCTTTAGAAGGTTGTGAAGATTCAGTTAAATAATATGTGGAAAGCATTTAACAGAAAATACATCCGTTTTTTTTTCTCCCTTTCTCTTTTCTTTCTTGCACACAGTAAAGATCCTACATAGCACGCAGCAGATACTCAGTAAACACGGTGGTACATTTTCTTCAGCCATTCGCTTTCCTATGTGTGATAGTTACGTAATCTCCCTGTCAACTTGAAAAGGGGTGGAGTCTAGTCTGTCAATCAGGTTGCAGCTTGATGGCCTCATTTGGAGATGCAATGGAGATAAATAGCTCACTGGAGCCAGACACGCCCTCTCTCTGCTTCATCTTCCTGCTGACAAGCCAATGGAGCTACACTGACTCAGTCAGAGCCTGGAGCTGGTGGAGCCATGTAGAGGCCCACACGCCCACTGAGATGCATCCACCATCCCTGGATCCACATAACTTTCCACCCACTCTCCTGTGGTCTTCCTGCATCAGTACCATTGCATGGCTGCATGCATCTAAAGAAGAATTTATGAACTAGTGTTAACATATGGAGTAATATCGGACTTATGGACTTCATCTGGAATAGACTGGGATGTTTTCTTAACGTACAATTGTTCTGCAATATATAGCTCTCTCACACACATGACTGTCTCTGCATATGTTTCTCTAGCCAACTCAGACTAACATGCTATATTCTGGCAGTGCCCAGCCTGCCCCTGAAGCAGCACCTCTTTCCCCTTCCCTGAAAAAATTCTAGCTAGACCTTATTCAGACTCAGCATATTCCTTCAGTAACTCTCTCTCAACTCACTGCCATTATGGTGGTGCCGATTCATAGCCATCTTGTAGGACAGGGTAGAACTGCCCAGCGAATTTTCAAGACTCTAATTCTTTACATGAGTAGAAAGCCTTGTCTTTCTCCTGCAGGGCAACTTGTGGTTTCAAACTGCTGACCTTGCGGTCCAATGTTTAACCATGACGTCAGCAGGACTCCCTTAGGGATTTGCTAATGCTATTGTTCTCAAGTTGCAGATGAAGAAACAGAGGGGACAAATGATTCCATAATATTTGCAAGTCATATAGCTAGTTAGATAATGGAAGCAAAGCATTTTTTGACTCTTGAGTCTGCACCTAAAGAATTGCTTTCCTCTCCTGATTGCAGCTCGATCAAATTCCAAACACATCCTTTGTTCACATCCCCACATATCTCCCCTCCACAGATCACAGTGTTTCCTCTTAGAAACTTCTCCTTTGGTTTGAAACAACTTTGATGAAGTTAAACTTTCAAGTTCCAATGGGAAGAACTTTGTAATTCTGAATTCTACAAAGCACATTGGCGTGTAGCCTCCTTTTAAAATTTCTGCTAAATCAGCCAGTACATTCTTAGCAAAAGCTAATATTTGGCCTTGAGTTCTGAAGAATTCTGGAAGAGACTGAAGATCTTCAGCCACGAAGCCAGATGGGACTGTGAATTCAGCCTAATCAGTGACAAGCAGTTCCCTTAAACTTCTATTTTTTTCTTAGAGAGGAAAACACTCAGGTGTGATGTACTTGGCACTTCAACATGAGGAGAGAGGCAAGTTTAAAGGCAACTTCTTTCTCAAAGCAAAAATATTTGGGGGACTTCTCATTCTACAGCACAATAACCTCTCTCTTTTTCTTATATATCTTTAAAAATGTTATTGTCACTTGGGTGAAAGTTGCACAGCACATTGGCGTTCCATTTAATACACATATGCATTTTGTTTTGTGACATCCATTACCATTTCCTCAATGGAAGAGAACTCTCCCCACTTCCTCTCAGTGTATAGCATTTCCATTTCTCCCACTGCCCCATCCTTTTCAGCCTTTTGAGCTTTAGCCCTGACCCAATTTTATCATTTTAATCCCATGTGTCTTGTTACTCTAAGGGTGGTATGCTTCTCTTATATGTTTGTCTATGGTTTGGCTTGTGGAGTCCTGGCTCAGAGCGGTTGAGATTTGAACTTGGACCCTCAAGGTCAACGGTACAAAACCAGCAGCCACTCCACAGGAGAAACCGGAGACCTTCTATTCCAGTAAACACTTAACAGACTCAGCAACTCATGGAGGCAGTTCCGCCCTGTCCTCTAGGTGGCGACTAGTCAGCATCAACTCCATAGTGTGAGTCTGGCTCGATTTTGGTAGTGTTTGGCTGATAATTGAGTCACAAAGGGGTGTTCAGTTTCATGCTTAAAAGATGACTAGAGGTCATTGTATCAGAGATCTCACCAAACTTTAGTGGATCACTTAGCCTTTTCGAATTCCTCTCCCACTTTATGCAAGACTTACTGCTGTGATCCCATTCAAAATGATGGACACTGGGACCCAGACACCAGCTGGTTCTTTTGGTCTCAGGTCATAGAGGCTCTCCTAGAGATCTATTATTTCTTTGGACTAATTAATTTTTATCTTATTGTTTTCCGCTTATGTTTCCTCTCTAAGGAAGAGACTAATATTTTCACCTAACATGATGATTCATGAGCTTTTAAAACCTCACTGTCCACTGACCAAAGTAAAATGTAGAACATTGTCTCTAGGGAATAATGTTATTTTGTTAATTGGAACTGAAGTCTCCCCACAGGTATGCCACTAGGACCCTAGTCCAAGGAACTCCCTCCCTCCAGGTGTTCAGTATGGGTAGGAAATTTACAGTGCCTTCTGTATGTTATGCTTGTTTTTGATCTTCATGAATATCAAGGTAGGGCTTTATTGTCCAACAAGTCTGGCATTTCTGATATACCACAACCTCCCAAAGAGAAGTCTTGTTCTTTATTTTATCTAAGTGCCTACCATTTGGTGGGAAACTAGACTTCATACTGGTTGATGCCACTTACTGTGTGAGATGGGCTGCTAACTCCCAAGGTCAACAGTTCAAAACCACCAGTCACTCTGCAGGAGAAAGATGAGGTTTCGACTTTCGTTAAAATGATACTCTCAGAAACCCACAGGGGCTGTCTACTCTGACCTACAGGGTCACCAGAAGCTGATAGAGTCAATTGCAGTGACCTGGCATGCTGGATAGTCATAATACTTATCGCCCTCATAGTTAAATAAATTTATTATGTTGTTCTGAGAATCCACCCAAACCACATGCTGACATGCACCCCAAAGATTTTTTTCATTCTTTCCCAGGTGACTCAGTAGTTCACCAAACCTTCTATATCTTGCCCTGTTTCTATGACCTCTTCCCACCCCCTATTTATTAGAAATTATCTTTGCCTTACCCACATTTATGCATCTACATCCACATTAGCAACGATCTATCTTCTAGCCCACACGTTCCAGGCAGAAGAACCAACCCTATTCCTCACAATAATTTAAAAATTATTCAAGAGCCATAAGTATAATTTTACAAACAAGTAAAATCACCCTCATCTGAATAATATCCTTTGAAAATTTTCTATTTAACTTCAGAGCCTCATGTACAGACCAAATGAACCTCAAGTGGCTCTTGCGTCATGGCTTACTGAACTCTGCTTTAGTCTATGAGTACCCCTTCCTGCTTTTCACCTCCTGCCCTGTTTCTTTTAGTTTACTTAGATATGTGTGTCTAAATATGTATCAGCAGTCACATACAATATTTGTCCTTTTGTGACTGACTAATTTCACACAATATAATGTCCTCCAGGTTCATCTTTGACATGAAATGTTTTCTAGACTCATTGATATCTTTTAATTCTACAAGGCATTTTACTATGAATATATTCCAAAGTCTATTCATCCATTCTTACGTCAATGTACACATTTTTTTTTACCATTTTCTTGCTACTCTGAATAATGTTGCAATGAATATGAGTGTGTATAAATTTGTTTGTGCTATTGTTGTTATTTCTTTGGGATATGTATCAAGTAGAAGAATTTCTGGATCATACAGGATCTCTAATCCCAATTGTTTGAGGAAGCACTACAACACTTTCCACCAGAGTTTTACTGTTTTGCAATCATACCAGCAGTATATGAGAGTTCCTATCTTTCCACACACTCTCCATCATTTGTTACTTTATTTTTATTTTTTTGTTTCCTTCCAACTTTGCTATCAATTCTAGGTATATCATCTTTGTTTTAATTTGCATCTCTTGAATAGCTAGTGTTCATGAGCATTTCCTCATATGTTTGTTGGCTGTCTGGATGTCTTCTTTGATGAACTGTTTGGATTAGAATTCTTCTTTTTCTTGTTGAGTTATTGAAAAATATCAGTCCCTTGTCTGATGCCACTGCCGATATATTTTTCCTAGTCTCTGGGTTCTCTTTCTATTCTCCTGATGAAATCTATTGAAATATGTGACTTATTTGTGGAGAGGTCCTAGTCATCGACTTTGTTTTCTATTTTGTGTGTTGCTATGTTTGCCCTATTCTTTTTTTACTGGTGATCTTTATAGTTCTGCAGTTCACATTTGAGTCCTTAATCCTTCTTGAGCTTGTTTTTGTGCATGGAGTGAGGTATGGATCTTGTTTCATTCGTCTGCAAGCAGAACCCAGTGTTTGTTGAAAGAACAACCTTTTCTCCACTTAATATTTCCCATGTAGTGTTCCCCATTTACTATTTCAGATCTTTGTCAAAAATCAGTTATCTGTTGGTGGATGGACTTATGTCTGTGTTCTCTATTCTGGTTCCATTGGTAGAACAGGTCCACTGTTCTACCAGTCTTAGGCTCTTCTGATTACTTTGGCAGCATATTAAGTTTTGAGATAGGGAAGTGACTTTTGAGTACTTACTACAAGCTAGGCATTGTTGTAATCATTTGTATCTCTTAGCATGTTTATTTATTTCAACATTTCTATGCATGGTTAGTAATATTAGTGGTGTTGTTTAATAGAGAGTGGGTGAGAGAGTTAATGAACAAAAAGCTCACCCACAGGCCATTTATCTGTTAGAGAATGTGTCTCCATTTCATATCCAAGTAATCTCATTTCATATCTCAAGCTTTAATGCACTTTCCTATGCTTTATCTTTAGGATGCACATATATGGAGTGTATACTAGGAATTCCTATGAAGACCAGAGACTACCTAGTCCCTCCATCATTCATCTGTCCTGTCCATTGATCCAACTATGGTGGCTGTGCATTACTTTAATTCTAGAAGATATGCCACTGGGATTTACATCAACAGGGTCACTAGTGGGGCACAGTTTTCAGTGGAGTTTCCAGACTGAGATGTATTAAGAAGAAAGTCTGGTGTATAATTATTTAAAAAATGTTAGTGGAAACATGACAAATCACTGTATGAAATTATCTGAAAAGGTCTAAAAGATAAGGCACTCAGACTTAAACTGTGTGTGTGGAAGAATCATCTCCTCCACGTAGAGTTGACCTTAATGACATGAATGGAGCAAAACCATGGTATCAAGGATGTCTTACAGTGACCCCCTAGACCAGGGTCGACCTGCTTCTGTGAGGTTCTGAAACTGTCAGTATGTACAGCAGTAGAAGGCTCCATCTTTCTCCGACAAGTGGCTAGTGGTTTGGAACTGCCAACTGTGTGGATTGCAGCTGAATGTGTAACCACTAGGCCAACAGGGCTATTGGCATTGAAGGCCAGCGCCTTCAATACTGCCAGATGGCACACCCTTGTGTATTGTAAGCAAACAGACATTGAACCACTTACTAGTGAAATCAAAATCTGCAATCTTCAGAATCTATTAAAATAGTAAAAACAAGACAAATTTCATCATTGGAGCATCTAGCTTCAGGGCTGATAAGCACGCCACAGGAAGGCCACAGACTAATGATAGGGGATGAATCCAAAGTAAACAGGTCAGCCTTTTGATGGAAAAGGTGAAGGGATCCAAAGTCCAGCTGGTCAGATGTCAAGCCATTAATGGCTTCCAGGACCAATAGCCAATAGGCCATTAGCTTAAGTCCAAAGAGCTGGAAGTCCATGAGTCAAATTCAGGCTCCACCTCCATCATGAAGCAAAATAAGCTTCTTCTGTATAGTGAAAGAAGGCCACAACCAATGGGAAATGTTGGGGGGCTTTTAGGGGTGTGTTCTATTAATTGTATCAGGGTTGTAACCAAATTATGTTTTTTTTTCACCCTAACATGCCCCATTTAGAGGCTTACAACTGATTAGCTGTGATTACACTGCTAGGCCAGGTAATGGGGTATTATTGTGCTATTGCTGTTGTGAGGTGCAACTGAGTCCATTCTGAACCATAAGGACTCTATCTGTGCACAACAGAATGAGACACTGCATGGTCCTATGCCATCTTTTTAATCATTTCTATGTTTGAACGTACTATGCTAATCCATCTCATTAAGGGGTTTCCTTTTCTGGCTGTCCCTCTACTTTACCAGGCAAGATGCCCTTTTCAAGGACTTGTCTCCCCTGAGGTGTCCAAAGTATGTAAAACAAAGTCTTGTTATCCTTACCTTGCAGGAGCACTCTGGCCATACTTCTTCCAAGAGAAATTTGTTTGTCCTTCTGGCCGTCCGTGATACTTTCAATATGTTTCAGCAGCACCATAATTCAGTTGAATTCAATTAAACTTGCTAACACCACTTCTTCCTTAGTCTTCCTCATCAATGTCCAACTTTCACATGCATATGAAGCAATTGACAGTGCCATGGCTTGGGTCGGGCCCATCTTAGTTCTTAAAGTAACCTCCCTGCTCTTCAACACTTTAAGGAGGTCTTATGCAGCAGATTTACCTGATGTAAAACAGCATTCAGTTGCTTGACTGCTAGTTCCATGAGCATTGATTATGGATCCAAGCCAGATGAAATAGTTGACAACTTCAATCTCTTCTCTGTTTAACATGCTATTAGTTACTCGTCAGTTATAAGGATTTTACAAGGAACCCACTGGTGTACTGGTCACGTGCTGGGCTGCTAAAGACAAAGCCAGCAGTTTGAAACTACTGGTGTCTCTGAGGGAGGAAGAGGAGGTTTTCTGCTCTCGTGAAGCATCACATACAAGGGACTGTTCTTCTTCAGCCTACAGTGTGACTTGGGGCTGGCATTGCCTCGATGCCAGTGAGCTTTTTGAAGTTCATGTTGAATCATAATCCCCACTGGACATTGCCATCTTTAATCTTCATTAATAAGGGCTTCAAGTCCTCCTCACTTTGAGCAATCAAGGTTGGGTCATCTGCGTCTTCGCGGGTTGTTAGTAAGTCTTCCTACCATCCTAATGCCACATCCTTCTTTATATAGCACAGCTTCTCGGATTACTTGCCCAACACACACAGCATGATTGTGAGGCTACTGTCGCAGTGACTGGTGCTTGTTTTGTTTTGTTCTCTGTTGACATGAGTGAATGACGGGAACTAACAACAACAGTAACTGGGGAATGAAGGCTATTCCCGAAGTGATGTGTTGCATGCTGGATGCAGCCCCCGTGACACAGTGCTCACACACGGGGCTGCCAGCTGCATGGTTGGCACTTAGACATCCCCAACCCCGACACCGGAGAGAGCTGAGGCTGGCTGCTCCCACCGAGGCACAGTCTCCGAAACCCGCCCAGGCGGCTCTGCCTGCTTCTACAGCATTGCCATGAGGCAGCAGCCACGTCACAGCAGCGAGTGGTTTTATTTGTTTGTTTTGTGGAGTTAGTTGTCAACCCCCATCCTACCCCTGGCAAACTAGCCTCGCTGCCGCCGAGTCAATTCTGACCCGTAATGACCCTATATGACAGAGTAGATCTGGCCCTGCGAATTTCTGAGACTGTAACTCTTCCTCTTCTTCCTGGTGATTCTCAAACTGCTGATCTTGTGGATAGCAGCCCAATTCATAACCACTATGCTACCAGGGGTCCTGGCAGGTAGGCTTAAATCAGGTAAGTGTTGACTTTTCTGTGCTGAGTAATGGGAGACATGACCATGTTGTTTAGTTACTGAGAGTAATAACAGGTTGGACTGTTGCTAGGTGTTGGGCTAGAGTTTTACAAGTAAACCATTGACTGCACCAAGGTTTATCCATCTGCTTGATGCTAAATCTACACAATGCATGAGATGCCCACACTTAAAGAAACGTCTGAGACACGATGGTCCATTATACTACAAAGTGGCTCAGGAGGTGAATTAGAACATTATCTGAAGTTCCACAAACATTGACAGTGAAGGGCAAGCCTCTCTGAAGAAATAAGATAGAGGGCTGAGCCCCGGTGGCATAGTGGTTGTGCGTGGGACTGCGGCCTACTGGGATGGAGGTTCAATTCCCGCTTACAGGAGCAAAGGCTGGGCCTCCTACTCCCACCACCAGAGCAGTGATGCCTAAAAAAAAAAAAAAAGAATCACAGTTAAAATACAAAGGAACCAATCGAAGTACAGGAGAATCTCTTTTAGATTATCTCACCTACCTACCTGCACATAAATGCTTCTTTTGCCTTGCCCAGTGCCAGGAATGAGAGCGAGCCTCAACTAACGTGAAGAAAGCTGTTTCCAACACACGCTATGTTGCTGGTGCCATCGCATCAGCTTCGATCCACAGAGACCCTGTCACCACAGAGTGCACAGCCCTGTCCTGCGCCAACCTCTCACATGTTTTCATGTGGGAGTCCATTCCTGCAGCCACTGTGTCCACCCATCGCATCTTAGGTCTTCCTATTTTTCACTGCCCTTTTTCTTTAACCAGCATGATGTCCTTCTCCAGGGACTGATCTCTCTTAACAGCATCTCCAAAATATGGAAGAAGAAGTCTCACCTTCCAACTCCCCAGTAGAACGTCCATGTAGCATTTTCAAGGTTGCAGACTACCACGTCTTTCTCCCACAAAGCAGTTGGTGGGTTCAAATTGCTGACCTTACAGTTAGAAGTGACGTGCTTTAACCAGAGATCCTTAAACCTAAGTAGAAACTTAATATTTTGATGTACCATGTAAATACAGCTACAAAATCTAATTTTCCTGATCCACAAAGACCTTGGTCTCCCTCTATTTGTATTTTGCTTCCCCCTTCCCTAAGGGCTATCTTAATTCTAGGAGACTTCTGAGCTATCGTCAAATGAATTATACTATCACGAAATCTGAGATGACTACTCAGAAGGAAACTTTAGAAATATTGTCTTCAGCAAATAAGGAAAATCCAAAGACCAACCAGTGTACACACCCAGCCATCTCCTTATTTCCTTTCCAGCATCCATAAATGATTTGAATTGGACATTAAAGTGACATCATTCTTGTCCCTACGTGATAACATGGCTTTGAATAACCCCTTCCACTTCTCCAAGTCTTGATTTCTTCATCAATAGCAAGAAAATATTGGATTACTAGATTGCATAGATCACCTTTGATGTCTCTTTAAGTGTAACATGGTTTAAGTAGAGCGTGATTCTAGTATATGTGCCGCCGAAGCAAGCACAAGCATGATTCTCGAAGTTAAGGATAAGCGCATTGTCCCATTTTGATAATCACAAATTAATACTTATTCACACAACTTGAGACTCTATGCCATTTTATGTTTTAGGAGAAGCATGTCTATGAACCCCCAAGTGTTTCTCTATAGGCAATCTTATTTTTGGAGTCAAAGGGGATTCTATGGAGATTTAACTTTTTTCTTTTAATAGAAGCAGAAAAGGGAGATATTTGAGCAACAAATGGAAGAATGCATTTCTCAAAGGGAAGTGGTTTGGGAAAATAAATAAAGAAGATGTTATTGGTTCAGATATCTAGAAAGTGAGCTTAAAGTTGTCAGTGGCTACCACCAATCAGTAGGTGATCAATATTTACAATTTATTATGTACTATAGATGTCCATCCAACCTGTTAGAAACAGAAGCATGTAGCTCCTATCCTTCAGAGCAGAGCAAGGGCAGTGATAAGTAATATTGACTTGTGTCAATGTCAACAGTTCTAACTAAAACATAAGCCCTGGGTCAATTTAACAAGTACATCGACCAACACAGCACAATGTCTGCACAGAGGGACTTGATGCTATTGAGAGAGGCTAGAGATTTTTCTTGAAGCTTTGCTGAGCTTTACAAGAGATAGTTTATGGGCAGAGTAGAGAGGCAGCTTTGCTGAATGCACAAGATACATGCTACATTGAATACAGGTTTGATTTTTTCTTCCCTCTTCACCACATTACCACGATTGTGTATATAAGTTGGGGGAAATCAGAGGGTTCACTGAGTTAATGTCACAAATTATGAAAGTACTTGAACTCAGGAAGAAGACGATAAATACTCGGTCACTGCTAATCTGACGTCTAGACTCTATTGCTATAGTCATCCCCAGTGTGCTGTTTGACATTCTTTTTTAATTTGCCTCCAGTGGTAATGAGATAACCAAGGTTTATAATACAGTAAATGCATAATTAAATGGAGATGATACGGTATTTCTGGCAGCACAATTCAAGATGCTGGGCTGACACTACAAAATGCCCTGACCATCTTGAATGCAGGTTTGTTCAAAGTAATAAAATTCATAGTAAAAAGTCTCCCTTATAAAAGCCCATGCTGTTAACTTTGGTGTTGATTAGGAAGTTTAGCTATGCATTATACCCTTTTATTCATTCAGTCATTCTAACAAATTTGTTGAAGGCTTATAGGCTCTGAGTACACAACAGTATATGCATATTTACACTCTAGAGTTGTGGCTATATAAATAAACAGAAAGGTTACAAACCAAGATAAGTTCCATGCAGAAAATAAGCAAGGGATGTCATGGAAATATAGAGATAGGTAACATTTTTAGAAGGGTAAGTTCCCCAGGGGACTAAAGGGGGTTCACTTGGCCTATGATGCATAAAGAGATGGGGCAATTAAAGAAACAATGAAACCTGTTGGCTCCCGTAACTGAATCACCAAGGAATGGTAGTGGTGGATGCTAATCATGGCTTTCATAAGAACTTGGGTAATTCTGGGACAGAATCATCTTTAGTTTGGGCCAAAACACCTAGATTTAAGTTCTAGATCTGACAGCAACTCAACTACTTGAAACAATGCTTTTCTTTCCATCAATTGTGATACCTGCCAGTGTGATTGTGTGAGGCAAGTACATGCTCCATCAACATTGGAAGGATCACTGGTGGCAGAGTGGTTAAGAATTTGGCTGCTAACCAAAAGGCCAGCAGTTGGATACCACTATGTACTTCATGGGACAAAAGTATGATCATCTGTTTCTGGACATATCATTTTGTTGTTAGGTATCACTGACTTGGTTCCCGCTTCTCACAACCCTTTGAGTAACATAGGTACTCTAACAGTGCCTCATCCTACACCACCCTCAGAAATATTCTTGCTCTTCAGCCCATTGTTGTAGCCACTTGATCAATCTCTCTTGTCGAGAACCTTTTGCTTTTTCACTGCCTCGCTACCTTTCTGAGCATGATGTCTTTCTCCAGGGATGGGTGTAAAGTATATAAGATGAAGGATCATGCTGGCTGTCCTGCTTCCAAGAGAAGCTTGTTTGTCCTTTTGGCAGTCCATGATACTTTCAATAACCTTTACCTGCACCATAATTCAAACACATACATATTTCTTCAGTTTTCTTATTCAATGCCTAGCTCTCAACTGACATGGTTTGACTCAGGAGCACCTCAGTTCTCAATGTAATATGCATGCTTTCCTGCACATTCAAACAGTCTCCTGAAACAGATTTGCCCAGTGCAATATGAATTTTGATTTCTTGACTGCTGCTTCTATGGATATTAATTGTGGGTCTCAATAAGACTAGATCCTTTACAACTTCATCTTTTCTCCATTTATTGTGATGTTGACTATTGGCCCAGTTGTGAGAATCTTAGCTCTCTTTACATTGAAATGTAATCCATCCAGAAGACTGCCATTCTTGATCTCTTTCAGTTCGTGCTTCAATTCCTCCTCAAGTTCAGCAAACAGTGCTATAGTATCCGTATATCAGATTGTTAATACGCCTTGGTCCGGCACAGAAAACACATTCCTTTTACATAATCCAGCTTCCCCAGTTATTTGCTGGGTCTGAATCATGAACAACCCTATATGAGAGAGCCAGGATCTCTGAGGGCGGAGTGGTTGCATGTCAGTTTGCTTGCCATAAAGTCAGCAGTTCAAAAACAGCAGTCACTCTGTGGGGAAAAGATGAGACCTTTCATTTACATCAAGATTTAGAGTGTTGGAACCCCACAGGAGAAGTTCTTTCCTGTTTTATAGGGACGCTTTGATTCAGAACCAACTCTGTGGCAACGAGTTTAGCATTGATATGAGAGGGTAGAATTGTTCCATGACGTTTCAAAGGCCTAAATATTTACAGGAGGTGGTAGTCTGCCATTTCCTTCTCCTGTGAAGCAACCGATGAGTTTGGACTGCCAATCTTGAGGTTAGCAGTCTAATGAATAACCCTTTATGGTACTAGGGGTCCTTATTAGTCAGAATCTGCTGGAAGACCATAGAACTGGAAAAGTCTCACATCCTACTTCATCTTCTCAAAATGTCAGTGATATTTTATTATTCTTTTTAAACTTGAAATATCCACGTCTCTAGATAGATAGATAGATCAGAGAAATAAACTTTGACTTTTGGTAAAATGTAACCGCTGTCAAATGGGGAGCACAAACTTCAGATTGCGAGCAATGGAGGCATCTTAAGTGCTTGACATCTCAGGAATTGGGAATATGTCTATTCATCAATGGTTTGAGTTCTTAGTGGTAACTTCCTTTCAGCGAACAAGTTACACACACAAAAAAATAATCAGTAAATAGAAAGATTGCCTCATTATGCAAAGTGAAATACAATCTGCTGGTAGAACACAGCATCATGCCGAGAAGCTTGCTGAACAGACTCTGCCTCCAATTAAGCTCCGATTACAGAGCTGTACTTTAGTTGAAAATCCATTCTCCAGAATGACTTAAACTTCAAGGGACATGGTCAACATGATAATAATAATGATATCACGCTGTTTTCTACCATTCCTTTCCCCAAGGAGCTTAAAGTACCATCCAAACACCATCTTGGCTTTTATTCTCTGGCTGGGAGAGTAAACTGTGGCGATTCTTCCCTTAAACTTCCAAACAGAATAATAGTGAGGGGTGGGGCTCGAGGCTGGGGGAGCTCTAAGGGATTTATCTGTGGAAACTGGGTTAGGAATTAAAGCCAGGTTACTGGTGCCCTCCTGTAGTCTTATTGGTTGGTATCAGAAGGGTATTTGGTGATATCCCAAAGATTATAAATATGAAGTAAGTGACTTGACCTTTAACATAAAGATTTTGGCAGAAAATGCTCATCTGCATGAACACTGAAAAGAGACACCAATTCATTAAATCCAGGGGCACCTAATAGGCAGGTCATAAAATTTAACATTGTATCCTAGGGTGCACTATTCCACAAAGAAAACCAACAATATTTTAGACCAGCCATACAGTAATGTTATATTTCATGAAATTGAGGGCTGTGTGTGATAACCTGGCTGGATCAAGATTCTCAATAGTTTGACATTTGAAGCCTCCTCCATGATATGATCCACATGATGGAATCTCCTTTGAGCAGCCAAGCAGCTGTGGGAAGATGAGGGTGAATTGTTAGCCCCTTTAACAGGTCATAGCCCTGATGGAATTGTAAGGAAGATTCATCAGGGCTGTGGAAATAATCTTATATAAGCCAGCTCACTCCTCCTGGGCCTGGATCTGGTTCATGATCCTTCAATTTTTTGGACTTGAGCCAATAACCTGACATATTGCCTGCTGATCTTAGGAGCCATAAGTAGTCTGCTGACCTTTGATTCATTAGACTCTGTATCCACCAGCCTGTGTTCTTCCTGCTTCATTTTTCCTGCTTCTTGGATAATCAGTCCCAATAACTATATGAGTCAGAAGAAATCCAAACTTAACATCAACCTACAGACTTGAATTGAACTGAACATATATGTGTATATGTGTGTATATATGTATATATATACTTGGTTTTGCTTCTCCAGACTAACACAGGGTGAGAGTTAAGACACTGCACCATCCTTTGAACCATTCTTAGAAAAATATAATCCAGTTCCATTGACTCAGTTCCAACTCATAATAATAACTTCATGCCTGTCAATATTTTGGACTGAGTCCTACAGGGCTTGATATATATATATATATATATATATATATACACACATATGCATATATATATTACTTGTAAGACATCTTGATTTTAGAGATGCTAAAATATGATAGAAATGTGTTTTAGAGGCTGAGCCACGGTGGCTTAATGGTTGTGTGCGGGACTGTGACCCACTGGGTTGGCAGTTCATATCCAGCAACAGCTCTCCAGGAGCAAAGCTGGCCCTCCTACTCCCACCAGAGGGCAGTGATGCCCCCCTCCAAAAAACAAACAAACAAAAAAGAAATGTGTTTTGAACTATTGAACTATTTGAACTATTGAAATATTGAAATATATACTGTATTGACTAGTTAACAAGATACAAGTGAGCTGGGGAAGCCTCAGGAAAATTACATAGTTGCATCGATGCTAACTTTGAGGGTCTCATTGAAGAGGGTAAACAAGGACTCTTCAAAAAGACAAAGACTCAAAGGAGAATAGACAGAAAGCCCGTGGAACTCCATATGTCATGACACAAAACATGATCGGGTTTAGTCAATAGTTTGTCTTCTTGATGCTGCATTTTTTTTCAGTGATCAAACTGCACAAGAGAATAACCAATATATAGAAAGATTGCCTCATTATGCAACGTGAGTATGCTCCTTTATGCAAAGTTTGGCTCCCAGGAAAGCTACTTGCCAAATCCTGGAAAGCCCGAATTCGTGGGAGTTCCTATAAATGTAAACAAAGAGGTTTCAGAATAAGGATGTGTTATTTCACATAGCAGGTGGTCCACATAAGGAACTCATTACTTCAAGAGCTGGCACAGACTAAATAAAGATAATTTAGTTCAAAAGCGATTTTAGATAAATTCATGGATGATAGATCCATAATGGACTCTATCCTCTACACACTTAAAGACTCTTATTAAGTCATCACATCAGCTTTTCCTCTCTGTGCTAAATAACAGCGCTTCCTCAAACTTTTCCTAATAGTCCCCATTTTCCAAATCCTTTCATTTTATCTGTCCTCCTTAAATCTGTGTTCTCTGTATTTCCCCTTTACAGATAGACAAAAACATTACTGTTGAAAATTCCAGTGTATTATAATCCAAAGTTACAATCAAAATTTAGAGCTCATTTAAAGCAGCATGAATTCATCTTATATATGAAGCTTTACCGCTCTTAGTATAGTGCTTGACATACATAGATTTCTGTTGGGTGAATGAGTAAATGAATGAATGCATCTCTGCTGCTATGTCTGAAGTATGAGTTGCCTGACTGTCCTGTGTCTCTGTGGGTTGCTATGTGAGTATGAAGGAAGCAGTGAATAAGAGAGGATAAGGATTTTGGTGAAAAGAAATTTAAGACTGTTGCTAGATCCTCTTCATGCATGAATTCGATTATAAACTTTATTACACATAGTGTAAGGACCTTTGAGAATATATAGGATGGAGATAAGGATTGATGGAACTTTGGGGTTATCGAATCCTTTCCTTCTCCACAGAAGATCTGAGTTTGGTTCCCAGTCACTAAATCTCTTGCCCAGCCATCAGGTCTCTTATCACAAAGAGCAATTGAAGCTTAAAAAGGGATGAACACAACAAATTTTTGTATTGAAGGAAGTTCCTGTCTATGCTCAGTCTAGTCAGAGAAACAAATTGAAAGCAAAACAACACAAAAACACTTTTTTATATATTGAAACAATTGATTAGGCTAAGTGGCCTCATTGTACTCCTAACTCTAAAGACACCAAAGCTAGTCATACTTCAGCTCGATCTTGGTGTCATCCTGATAGCATCTTTAAGCTTTGCAAAACCCAGTTGGTGGCCATCTTTGGGAAAGACCATGGTTCATATAATCACATGGGTTTCAAAGACAGTCTAATATTGGCTTCGCTTTCATGAATCCTCCCATTCTTTGATTCCTCACACTGGTTGAGTAAAAGATAGTTTTGTCCTTCACTCTTTAGGGTAAGAAATTAGCTCATGGTGGAGCAGTGGTGATTCTATGTGGGAGACTCAGAAGGCCTGGTGGCATAATGGTTGCATGCAGGGTTGCAATCTGAAAGCTCTGCAGTTTGAAAGACCTGGCTTTCTACTCCCATTAAGAGTCCCTGACACTCCCTGGCACAATTCTACCCTGGCCTAGAGGGTCACTATGAGTGCAGCTACTCAGTGGCAGTGAGTTTGAGGTCTTTCTAAGTGGGAGATCCCGGTTTGATTACTGGTTAAATGCACCTCATCCATACTCGCTGTCTGTCCCTCAGTGGAGGCTTCTGTGTTGCTGCAGGGATAAACAGTTGTTAGTGGTGCATCTAGACTTAAAAAGATGAGGTGCAGTGGGCTAGTGATTCACTTCTGACAATCAGCGATGAAAAGGCTGTGGTTCGTAATGATCTGAGCCTCAAGAAATCACAGGAGTGGCACAGGGCCAAGAATTATGTTGTCCTGTTGAGCTTGGGGTCACCATGAGTTGGGGCTTGACTTGACAATGGCTAAGAAGAAGAGAAGCTAGGAATTCAACCCAAGTCAAGTGGTGGTGAGGTGTTTGTTTTGACCCTAGGGCTTAAGAGAAAAGAATAAAAAATTTGGTCGGCAGGCAGAGACTAAAAATCTTGGTAGCTAGGTCAGAAGGTAAATAAGTAGGCCAGCAGAGTTTTTCAAGAAGTATAGGGAGGCATGTTTTTTTCCATGGGAAAAAAAGTCCCTTAGAAAAACATTTCTTCACATCATCTACAGAATTCTGCAGTTGTCCACAGATATTCAATGTATAGACTTTAAACAGTGCTATATACACATTTTCAAGTTCAGAGAGAACCATGAGCTCTTTCAAGTTATAAAACACTTCACATAGTAAGAAGTGAGAATGGATATTAGAAAGAGTCTGAGGTGGTAAGAACTTCAAAACATTTGGAGACCATGTAGATAGAAGATAGCTCGAGCTTACTGAGAAGGAGAGTCTTCATAATCGTGGATTCACAAAGATGACTGAATCTCTCTTAATTACAAATGGTGAATTAATGACCTGGGTGCAAACCATTCACAAACTCTATCTAGGTGTGGCTGGATGGAAACCTGATACATACATATACATATATATGTATATGTATATATATATATTTTGCCTATTTAAAAGTCTCAGTAGACAGGCCAAATTCTTGCTGACAAAGAAATACTGAAAGAGAAAAAATTCATAAATATGTGTGTATACATGTGTGTGTTTTTCACTTCATTGCAATTTTATAACATTCTTTTGAGACAGGTTCTAAAGTCTTTTTTTGACAACAAAAGTGCATTTATGAGCGTTTTTCTTTTCCCCAATGACCTGAGTTGGCACTCATCATGTGTTCTTTATAAACCATATTTATGGAAATGATGCCATGTGAGAATGAATTGCTTTATGGCTGGTAATGTCTGTCTTGTTACATAGGATTTATGAGACCAGAGGGGCCGCCCTCATTGCTTGCCTCCAATCTGATGTCGAAGAAGTTTTATACATTTTCCCTTCCTCCTTGTTAAGGTCTGGAGGATTCCCTTTTAGTTTGTATTATGTATTGATTGTTCATGTGTTCTGAAAATTTTTCAATGGTGTCCCCCCCAAAATGTGTGTCAATATGGTTAGGCCATAATAGTTCTCAGTGTTATGTAATTGTCCTCCTTGTCGTGACCTGACATAGTTATCCCTGTGTTGTATATCTTAACTTCTGTGAGGTTAATGAGGCAGAATTAGTGGCAGTTATGCTAATAAGGCCAAGTGCAATCTACAAGCATAGGTTATCCCTTGAGTCAATGTCTTTTGAGATATAAAAAGAGTTAGCAACCCAATGGAGATCTGAGGGATCTGCCTTCCACCAAGAAAGAAGGACTGGGAGCAAAGTGCATATTTTGGATCTGGGATTTCTGTGCTGAGAAGTTTCTAGACCTGAGGGAAGACTGATGTCTAAACATATGTAAATTTCCAAGGAATGCAGGGCCCATAGATGCTGTGTGGAGACAAGTACTTTCGTCTAGAGTAGATAGGGAAAGGAAGTCTTCCCTGAGAGCCAGCACCTTGAATGCAGATGTCCAGCTTCCTAAACTATGAGACAGCAAGGTATTTGTTTGGCAGCCACATCCATTTACAATATTCCTGTTATTTTAGTACTAATAACTTAGACCACACTCACGTGAGGCTTTTGGAAATACCCTAGGTTGGGCCAGGTGTACCTTAGTATTCAAAGTGACACTTTTGTCTTTAATACTTAAAAGAGGTTGTTTGCAGCAGATTTTCCCTGTGAAGTACATAATTTGGTATGCACACAAAAACTGGACAATAAATAAGAACAATAAAAAATCGATATATTTGAATTGTGGTATTGGTGGAAAACACTGAGTATACCTCAGACAAGCACAATAACAAACAAATCTGTCTTCAAAGATGTGCAAGAACAATGCTCCTTAAAAGTTTGGATGGCAAGATCTTGTCTCACATACTTTGGACATGGTATCAGGAGGAATCAGTCCCTAGAGAGGGACTGGTGTGTTAGTCTGGCTACTTTGGAGAAGCAAATCCACAGAAACGCTTATGTATAAGAAAAAGTTTTATATAAAGGGTAAAGGAACATCAAGAAAACATTCCAACCCAGTGCTGCCCAAGCCTAAAAGTCTAATATTAACCCATAGGTCTGACACCAATCCACAAAGTCCTCCTCCATCTTACAAAAAAAAAACAAACCACGCAATGATGTGGACTGGAGGAGGAAAGCTGAATCTGTGGATGTGTAAGCATCTCAGTATGGGCAGGGGTCTCTATATGGCTGCTCCAGCACCCAAGGCTGCAATGGGGTAGGTTCATGCAGCTTGTCCTCAGAGCAGTCTTGCAGGACATGAGTCTTGCCACCGGAACCAGGTAACTGACCAAGGTATCTGTATCCTGGTCTATCACAAAACAAGAGACTCAAGAACTAAAAAGGCAAGACTTCAAGGAGCCATTTACCTCTCCTCCCTTCAATTAACCCCACATATGTTTATCGGCCAGGTTGGCAAAATAAACATTAACTATCTCACTTGGGGAGAGGGTTGGCAAAAAAAAAAAAAAGAAAAAAATCAAGACCATTAATGAGATGAGTCTAAGCCAATGGTTATCAACCTTCCTAATGCCTCAAACCTTTAATATAGTTCCACAAGTGGTGGTGACCCTCCAACCATAAAATTATTTTAGTTGCTACTTCATAACTGCAATTTTGCTACTGTTATGAATCTGGCAACCCCTGTGAAAGGTCAATTCAAACTCCAAAGGGGTTATGACCCACAGGTTGAGAACTGCGAGCCTAAATTGTGGCAGCCATGAGCTGTGTGGCAGTCAGGTGATTATGTTAATGTTATGATGGAAATATAGGGGTGGAGTCTAGCCTGTTAATCTGGAGATAGTCATTGAGTAGCCAAAGAGGCCTCTATGTGGGCATGGTTTTCTCCTGAGACTTCTGGGAAATCTCGCGATATTTCCCTAGTGAAGATGAGAAGTTATCTTCCCCAGTTGTTGGGAGTTAGTTTCAGAGATGATTAATCATGGAAAAGATAAGATGAAGCCTCAGAGAAGTTGGAGGAGCCAGCGGAGAGACCACACAGCTTTTCCCTGATGGAACCAGAACTCTGAAGCTGGAGTAGCATGCTGTTGATGAACCTTGAGCCCTGGAAGCGATGAGCCAGGGGGAGACCCCCGCCAGCGCCGTGATTCTGCACCCACTGGCCTGTGATTTCATGAGTTGAAAGGTATTGTGTTAGTCCAGGCAGAGTAGAGAAACAAATTTCATAGACACGCATATAGGTATAAGGAAAAGGGTTTATATACTAAAAGGAATGTGACACTAAGAAGGCATCCCAGCCCAGTCCAGTTCAAATTCATAAGTCTGATATTAACCCATATACCAGAAATAAGTCTATAAAGTCACCTGCCAACACCCCTTGTTAATTTTATATTTTCACATAACTATGTAACCATATGTAACCTTCAAATAAACAACGAAATCATATCTATACCTAATAGGATAAAACTAAAATGCACACAATTCAACATGCATCACCATCATTTAAAAATAACATTCTGTAAGTGAACAAAACAAAAGATATCCTGTACCTTACAATTGCAGTTAAAAAAAAAACCTACACCTTGATCCTATAATCCTATGACTATATATTCCACCACTTATAAGAGTTTGCAAGCCAATCACCTCGTGCCTTTATTCCCCCATTTTGGGTATCTAATTTCTATATTGCCCACTTATACCAACCCAGTGCTCTGAGGAAACAATCATATCTTTAAACGTGAAGAATCTTCATTTCAGTTGGAAACTCGTGAAGTGTGCATCCATTAGCAAAGTCAAATCAGGACAGGCCATCCATAAAGTCATCAACGATATGCACCAGGTCACAGACAAAATCGCTTCTCTTCCTCTGGTCAGGTTCTGGTCATCTCAATGTGGGCTTTTCCACTTAGCCTCACCATGCAGCCATTGGTCACCTTCTCTTTAGACCAAGTGTGGCAGTCAGGTGATTGTGTTAATTTTATGTTTGAAATATAGGGGTGGAGTCTAGCCTGTTAATCTGGAGACAGCCATTGAGTAGCCAAAGAGGCCTCTATGTGGGCTTGGCTTTCTCCTGAGACTTCTGGGAAATCTCGCAATATTTCCCTCGTGAAGATGAGAAGCTTTCTTCCCCAGTTGTTGAGAGTTAGTTTCAGAGACGATTAATCATGGAAAAGACAAGATGAAGCCTCGGAGAAGTTGGAGGAGCCAGCGGAGAGACCACACAGCTTTTCCCTGATGGAGCCAGACCTCTGAAGCTGGAGTGGCATGCTGTTGATGGACCCTGAGCCCTGGAAGCAAGGAGCCATGGGGAGACCCCGCCAGCGCCGTGATTCTGCACCCACTGGCCTATGACTTCATGAGTCAGAAGGAGACTTTATAGACTGATTTCGGGCATATGGGTTAATATCGGACTTATGA
>PVJH01005050.1:18067-117235 GCA_004026705.1 Nesogale talazaci | reverse complement strand
CCATTCGTGGGCAATTGGATACCCCCTTACAGAAGAGTCTTGGGAAGAAGATAGGCCATTCGAGGTGCAGTGAAATAGCAATGAGACTTGCAGCTTTCCTGTAGTTCTTAAAGGCTTTCTCCCCCCATTTATCATGATCCCAGTTCTATCTTACAAATCCAGCTGGATTGGAAGAGGTACACTAATACAGATGGGAACCAACCCAGGATGGATGAGCCCCTCAGGACCAGTAGTGAGAGTGGAGTTACTGGATGAGTGGAGGGAGGGTAGGGTGGAGGGAGGGTGGGGTGGAGAGGGGGAACTGATTGTGGAGATGTACACTTAAACCCCTATCTGGGGGATGGACATCGGAGGTGTGGGCAAGGGAAGACATCGGACAATGTAAGATTTGACAACATAATAATAATTTATAAACTTTTGAGGGGAAGTGGGGCAGGAGGAAGCAAGGAGGGAGCGGAAGGGATGGGAGGCTGATATCAGGGGCTCAAGTGGAAAAGCAGAGATTTGAAGAATGATGACGACAGCAGGCAGGTGAAGGTGCATGGCATGGTATATGTATGCATGTACTGAGATAAACGATTTATGAGCCCCAATAAAATGATTTTTAAAATTGGTGTTAAAATTATTTTTAGATGCTAGGATAAGAAATCAATTCTGTTCATTATATAAATTATATACAATTACATATGACATATTAAACAATGTATAAGGTGTTGACTATTTTATGTATATTATATTTCTTTTTTAAGAGAAATGATCGAGGGCTGAGCCCTGGTGGCATAGTGGTTGTGCGCGGGACTGCAGCCCACTGGGACAGAAGTTCAATTCCAGCAGTGGGGCTGGGCCTCCTACTCCCACCACTGGAGAGCAGTGATGCCCCCTCCACCCCCCCCCCCAAAAAAAAAAGAGAGAGAAATGATCGAGGAAGTTGGTCCTTTTTCATCTCAGCAATTTTCCTGTTACCTCCTGAAAGTAACAGGATTCTCCCAGAGGGAATGTCTGAGGGCTCCCAGCAGAGTCAGGTTCTATCAGGATTAGTCACAGCCTGGTCAGTGGGAAAGCGGCATCTTTAAAACATGGTGTCCTGCTTCCTTTTCTGACATGTGGCCCCTGGTTATGGGGCCTGCCTTTTTCAAAAATTGGGCCATGGCATTTAGCAATGGTCATCTGTGGTATGTTCAGAGATGAGAAGTGGAGAAGACATAATTTGGGTTCATAACGATTTGCATTTCTAGGTAGTTTGATGGTCCAGTTAGAAAGAGAATAGGTGAACTAGCTGAAATCAGCACAGCCTGGTTCTGTCTGAGACATGTAATCAAAGTAGGCTGAACCTGCAAGAAGGCCTCTTCTCTCACTGTATACAGGAGATGATGCTTCTTTCTTTTGCTTGTGGTAGTCAGATGAGCTGTCTTTAGGAAGGACTCAGCAATGAAAAACCAGACACACAAAAAAACCCAGCCAGGGCTCTAACCTGTCACAGCTACTTCTTCCCTCTGTTCATTCTACTGCAGGATCAAGCTCATTCTGTTACATGTGTCAGAATCTTCCTGAAGATTTTTTTAATGACCTGTGTTAGTGCCATGAGAAGGAGGCCTGGGGAAGTGACACAAAAGGAGAGAAGGACCTGGACAGGAGAGAGAAAGCAGATTCTCCCCGTGAACCTCACAAAGCTGTGTCTGGATTTGTCCGCCCTTGTCTACATGCCGATGGATGTCAGTGCATCCAGGAGCACCCTGGACACGGCGAATCCCCCACAGCTCAGGGATGAGGGTAGTTTCTCTGGAACCTTAGGACAGATTTAGAAAAGCTACCTATTTTTACATTGGTCTGTCAAGGTCAATGAACCCCCTCTAGGGCCCTTTACAAACAACCCTGGTTTTAAAATATATGTAAAAAAGTAAAAACAACCCTTGTTTTGATCTGGTCTGCTTTAACTGACTCCTTAACATAACCAGGCATGTCTGTTTCCTCTAGGTGTGTGAATACCTGGTAGACAAATCAGTAACATTGTTCTGAAGCACAACATTCCCAAGAAGATCTCTTGTGATCCAGTTTCAGGCAAAGTCACAGTCAAGGAAATATCAGTCCAGCAGAAGACTGTAACTGAAATGAATGGTTTTCTAGGACAAGGTCACGTGTGATAATGCACAGCAAAACTTATTTCTAGAAAAAAAGATCTCTTTCCCCAATTCGATTCTTTTATTTAGGTCTCCAAATTGTCCCTTCTTGAAATATCCCCACGCACTCTCAGAACCTTCCCCATCGCTTCTTTTTCTTAGTTCCTTCTGCGACCTTAAAGCTGTTTTCATCTCTCTCACCAAGAAATTCATTATTTTCTACCTCTCTCTCATTACCTACTACAGGTGCCTCTGTCTGCTATCCCATTGAATGCATCACTGTAAGCTAGAGAGTGGCAAAGTTTAGCAGCGAGCACCATGGTTTTTCTTTGGCATTGAGGCTAAAAGGAGACTTTGCAAAGGGTCCCTCTTAGAGTTAAAGAAATAACTAGACTCTGTCACTATTTCTGAGGGGCTAGCAGAGAGGACCTCTTCACTCCAAATAACTTCCATCTTTGTCTTAATAATGAAGTGAAACTCTATCATAAGAAATTAATTTCTTGATTTGTTCCTGCTTAAAGTATGTAGTATATTTTTTTACCTCATTGGTCATAATAACTGAGTATGAATGATTTCATTAGTTAATTTTAAAAAAAATCATTTTATTGAGGACTCTTACAGCTCTTATAACATCCTATACATCAGTTTTAGCAAGCATATTTACACATAGGTTGTCATCATCATTTCTAAAATATTTTCTGCCTGAGTCCTTGGTATCAGCTCCTCTTTTATTCCCCACCCTCCCCTACCTCCCCACCCTTGTGAATCCTTGATCAATTATATTTTTTATTATTATTTCATATCTTACACTATCCATCGTCTCCCTTCACCCACATTTCTGTTATTTGTCCCCTTCGATGGGGTGGGGGGGAACTATATATCCAACCTTGTGATGGATTCTCCCTTTCCTCCCCTTCCCCTTCCCCAACCATCCCCCTACCCTCATGATATGGCTACACTTCTGTTCCTGAGGGGGTTATCCATCCTGAATTCCATGTGTCAAGAGCTCTCATCTGTATCAATATGTGTTCTCCGGTCTAGCGAGATTTGTAGGTAGAATTGGGTGATAATAGTTGGGGAAGGTAGCTAGAGGAATTACGTGTGTTTCCTCCGTGCCATAGTGCACCTTGGTTGAATCATCCCTTCCTTAGAACCTTTCTGGGAAGAATATACAATTATCTACAGATGGGCTTTGAGTCACAACTCAAAACTCCCTCAATATAGTTGTTTGTTTTGGATCTTTACCAACCCCATCGACATCATATGATCACGTGGGCTAGTATGTTTCCTCCATGTGGGATGATTTGCTTCCCTGCTGGTTGGCTGCTTGCTTAATTTCAAACTTTTAAGACCACAGACACTATAACTTTTGATAACCAGGCACTATCTGCTTTCTTCACTGCGTAAGTTGCTTATGCACCCATTTTGTAATTTATCATGAAAGGGATGGAGACCAGTGTCGTTATATTTATATGTTAAGTATGAAGACAGCAGACAGACTTTGGACCTCTATTCAAGGTGTCCCTTAGCAGAAGAACATTTGTTCTCATGTCAGCACTCTTGGATACTCACCTTCCCAACATGATTGCTGAAGACAAAATGGGAGTATTAGTTAACTTCTTGAGAGTAGATGTGAATGGAAAATTTAGAAGAAGAAACTTAATACAGAAGGAAAAGCTCAGAAATAGGAAGATACATGGAAATTAGAGGCAAATAGTTAGATACAAACTTTACCTTTTCTCTAAATTGTTTTTGGGATCTAAGGCTGGCCCTGGAAAGAATTAAATTAAAATTTCCTATTGGAGAGCTAGGTGGCTGGTAAAAAACTGCCAAACCTTCTTGCATCAAGTTGCTTCAGACTCAGAGAGATCCTCCAGCGGGTTTCGCCAGCTGTAAATCTTTATAGAATCAGGTAGCCTATTTTTGTCCTTTGGGTTGGTTGGTGGGCTCAAACTACTGACTTTGCAGTGACTAACCCAACCGGGCTCCTAAGATGACTGGTAGAAGTATCCATTGATATAAACTTCAAGATGAGAGGAGAGTCCCTGGTGACACAAACAGTTAAGCACTGAAGTATAAGCCCCAAAGGATGGTTGTTTAGAACCCGCCTGTGGTGCTATGGGAAGACAGGCCAGGTGATTTGCGTCTGAAAGGTCACAGTTCTACTCTGCACACATGGGTGAGGTGACTCGGGGCGTTAACTAACAGCAACATTAGAGGGCTCACACCACGCGCCCCCCCCCCCCATCCAGAAAGTCTACCTCTAGGAATCCACTCTAAGCAATCAACAGGAGGTTAATTACAGTGTTGATTACAATTAGTATAGTAATCATGGAAAAATACTCACCATTAGGGAATTGAGTGAGTGAAATTAGGTTTATCAGATTAAGCAATACTGCTACCCAAAGCCAAACCCACTGCCATTTTGTCAACATCAACTCACAGTGACCTTATGTTGGAATTTCAAGGCTGTGTGTGGTCTTTAAAGGTCCACTAGCCTCATCTCCCTCCTTTGGAACAGCTGGTGGGCTTGACCACTGGCATTCTTGGTAAGTACAGCCATGCAACGATTACCCCGCAGTGAATTGTGAAGCAAAACATCCAAAAGCCATTATTGAAGAATTATTTGCATGAGAAAATATTCTCAAAGCTAAGTGAATAGTCATTTAAAAATAGTAGGTATTGTATGATGCCACTTATCAAATATACATGCAGAGATAAAAACAAGAAGGATAGACTGATGAGGATTATATCTGGGTTACAGAGTATAATCTTTGGTAACTTCTTTTATATGTTTCCATGCTTTCAAAAATCCATATTATTTTTTGTAATGCTAACCATGAAAACACAACAGCAAGCCACAAGATTATTTTCTTTAGATTTCATCTGACTCTGTCTTAAATGATGGTTGAACAGACATTTTTCAATCCAATGTTCCCATGAAGCTCTTAACTTCAAACCGTGTCCTGGATCAATGGTTTGCACTTTCTGTCACGTTCTCACAGTGAGATCCTGTGCCCAAGTGAAGGTACACTAGAAATTAGACAGCACTTGTTCTTCCTTAAGTGAGAGCAAAAACGTTCTTCATAAATCTCTGTATCATTCACAACCTGCCTCAGGCAATGATCAGAGAGCTGTCTCTCTTCCTGGGAGCCCCGGTGAGCAGCATGAGAAGACTGTAGAACTTTCCAGTACACTGAGCACTTTCTTCAGTTAGACACCTCTTGGAAATGTTAATGAAAACCATCAACCTACAGTGCATTTCTTTACCATTGTGCTAGCCTTAAGAGCAAAAATCTGAAGAGCTGACAGGTTATTCATTAGATTTTAAAAATAGATACCATACTCTCTGTCTCACAAAATTAGCATTTGCCTTCACACCAGATATTTGCTAGAATAAGTGGCATATTTAGAGTTAGTATTAATAACACGATAATTAGTTATTTGGCAAACCTGTGAAAGTTGAGCATTTTGTTGCTCCAGTAATTTATCCAAGAGCCTGGTGGCATCATGGGCTACACCCTCAGCTGCGAGCCCCAAGGGTGGTTCAAACCCATCTGTGCTTCTGAAGAGGAACACGAGGCTGTCTGTTTCCATCAAGATTTAAAGCCCTGAAAACCCCAAGGAGGATGTTGCGGTTCTGCCCTACCCTATCAGGTCTGAGTTTCCTGTGAGTCGGCACCCACTCGATGACCGTGAACTTGAGGTTTTTATGGATAGTAATTTATCTATTAGAAATTGCCAGCCTACAGATAGTTTGAATTACGATGCCAGTCAAGACTATGGAAAGTATCATGCCCTGCCCAAAGAACAAAGACACCTGTCTTAGAAGACGTTTAGCCAGGATGCTCCTTAGAGGCTAAGATGGCAAGATTCATCTCAGAACCTTGGACATCCTATCAGGAGAGAGACCAATCCCTGGGACAGGACATCATACTTGATAAAGTAGAGGGGCAGCGCAAAAAGCAAGACCCTCCATGAACTGGATTGACATCGTGGCGGCAACAATGGGCTCCAACAATGGGCACAAGACTGGGCAGCGTTTGTTCTGTGGCAGCTAAATTCACTGTGACTCGGGACTGCCTTGAAGGCACTGAACAACACTAATCTGTTGAAAGTCCAGTTGGAGAGCTCTTGGGTCCTTTTAAAACAACTTCTCTTGCCTGGGAATGCCATGAGGATGATGGCAGCACCCACGACTGCTGATGGCCCTGACAGTCTATCAGAGGTTTCCCAATAGCTTGCTTGCATGGGAGAGGCGTCCTCCAAGCGTCTCAGGTGTGAAGTGTTGGAGCTGCCTCCACTGGTGGAACTGGGAGTACTGCCTCCTGCTAGACCCCCTGAGGTGTTCCATCAACCCATGGGTGCCCAGGCCCACCTGCAGTTCCAGGCCAGGGCGTAGGGGTCCTCAAAGTTTTTAAACGGGACAGTTCACTGTCCCTCAGACCATTGGAGGGCCAGACTATAGTTTGGAAAAAAAACCAAAAACTATGAACAAAATCGTTGCTGACCCGGGATGAGTCGACTGCTAAGCAGGACAGGCAGCGGCGGCAAAAACACCCAGTGGCCAAATAAATGTCCTCGGCGAGCCACATGTGTCCTGTTATGCACTGCCTCCAACCACTCCACCCCCCATCAAAAAGGAAGCAGTTTTACCAGAATGTTAGCATCACCCAGGGGGAAGGTGACTTTTAGATAAAGCTGGACAATAGGAAACTGAAAACACCCCAAGCCAAGCTCTTTTTTGTCCCCTATGAGACTCTGGCCACCCCAGTGACCACCCAAAGGGACTCTGGGCAAGACACCACCAAGCTCGACACCATGCACCTGGCTGCCTTGCGCAGACATGTCTTTGGACAACCAACCCAGCGAAACAAGGACCAGCTGACCCCAGAGGATCTGAGGTTTCTAGACACTGACACTATGTCTACTACAGGGTGGAAGATCCAGAGACATGAGTGGAGCTTCAGAGGAGTACGCAGGATCACATTAATGACTGGGCAGAGGCGAAATAAGGTGTGGAGATGGGTGCCTCCACCAGCATCCTGGGCCCTGGCAGAGCAGCCAGGATTCGAGAGACTCTTGCCAGCCATCTGGCCTCTTACAACTCATGGGCCCTTCAAGGGAGTGAGTTTGTGATGACCCAGTTCACGGTCATGGTGCCAAACTGGAGCCTGATTGACCTGTGTCTGATGGTGGAGCAGGCTGTGTTGCCATCCCGCTTGAAGGAGGAATGCCAGATCTTGAGTGGGCCCATAACAAGGAGCTGCAGGATTTGCAGGCTTGTGCAAATGAAGGAACTCAAGTTTCAGAGAACCTAATTGCAATGGGATGAAACAATAAATTTGGAAAGGGAAGTCAAACCAGGTCTTTCAGGTTTCAAATTCCACCTTCTTTCCATCTATTGTACTGCTAAATGGAAGTAACAATATTCACTACCACTTTCCCATTGCCTTCTGTTATGAATTAAATTATGTGCTCCCAAAACATAGATTGGTTTTAAGCTCTGTACTTGTTGATGTGACTCTGTTCAGAAATATAGTTACTACTTTATTATTAACCATATTCATTAGTTTACATTTATAACAATAGTAAAAAAAAATCTACTGATGTTTTTTTGTCTTACTGATGTACATCACTGAATGCCAAGGTGCTAAGAGAGAGTAACTCTGTCTCTGATAGTTAAGATTATGTGTCAACTTAGATAGACCATGATTTTCCATGTTTTGATAGTTATGTAATGATGGAATATGCATATGACAGTTATATAGTTATGCCAAAAATTTGTAGTTGTCCTCATTTTTGTGTTCTTATATGATCACCTCTGATTTTCATCTAGCAACTTAGTCTTTGGAACCTAACTCTGTTGAGGAGTGGGTATTGGGTCTCAGAGGATGATAACAGGTAGGTCAACATGAGGATCTACTGGAGTAGACTCAATACCACATCAACTCTATTAGACTCATGGCAACCCTATTAGACTGATAGCAACCCTATGAGATAGGGTGAAGCTGCCCTGTGAGATTCTGAGGCTGTGACTCTTTACCAGAATAGAAAACTCCAACCTTTCTTCAACAGACCGGCTGGTGATTTCAAACTGCCAGCTTTGCAGATTGCAGCCAGAGTGGAACCTCTACTCTTCTTCGGCTCCACTGTTGGAATAGGGAGACTCCCGATTCTCTATGACTCAAGCCTTCTGTCCCCGAGTCAATACTCACTCATAGGGACCCTAGAGGACAGTGGTTCTCAACCTGTGGGTTGTGACTCCTTTGGGGGTCGGATGACCTTTTCACAGGGGTCATCTGATTCATAACAGTCGCAAAATTACAGTTATGAAGTTGCAATGAAAATAATGCTATGGTTGGTGGGGGTCACCATAACATGAGGAAGGATGAGAACCACTGGACAAAGTAGAACTGCCTCATCAGTTTTTTAAGAGTAAACTTGATGGGAGCAGGCTACCACATTTTCCTTCTGTGGAGCAGAAGTGCTGACCTTTTAGTTGGCAAGACTCCAATCTCACAGGACTGGTACGCTCATAAAAGAAGAGAAGATGCGCCGAGACAGAGAGAGATTTTAAAAGCCACATTAAAATCCATTACAAGCCAGAAACACCCCAAATCATTTACTGTCACGAGAAGCTAGGAGACAAGCAAAACAACCTTATCATCTTCAAAGTACTCTCCGTTACACTGGATACATTTGTCAAATCTACAAGTCCGTTCTTGGAAACATTTTCAAACTGTTTGGATGACTGACAGCATGTCTCTTTTTTTTCTTCTCTTCTATGTCATCAAATCAATGTCCTTTCCTATCCCTCTTCATTCACAGAAACAAAAAGAAGTTGCACAGAGTGATGTCAGGTGAGGAAGGTGTGTGGGGTAAGAGAGGAATACTGTTTTTGCCAAAAACTGTCGTACTGGGATGGCTGCTTAAGCAGGTGCAAAATTAGTCCCCCATCTGCCACAAATCAAGCCTTTTGTTAGTCGCATATAATTATGCAACTTTTTTGGAACCTCTAAATAGAAAGTTTGACAAACAGTCTGACCTGGTGGAAAGAAATCCAAATGAATTATGAGTTGACATTTTCATGAGTTTTGGAAATTGACAGATGTCCCGAAGGAGGTTTGTCATCAGTCAACTTTTCACCTTTTCGAAACAAGAAAACCACTCATATACTTGAGTTTTTCCTATAATGCTGTCTTTGTAACCTGTGTCCAACATCACTCCAGTGTCTGTGGCATTTTTCCCGAGCAGGAAGCAAAGTTTCACAGCCACATGCTGCAATCCTAATTCAGCCATTAAAAAACACCAGGTTTGTGCGAAATTGCTTTTACACAAAAATTCACTGTGACCAGAGGGAACCTTCCCCGGCAACGCTCCTGTGCACTAACTCAGAGTGAGTTGCTGGATGCTCACTTACCAGAAAAAAAAAGTGCATACCGTGAAAGCTCCACCAGCTGAGCTTTTTCCTGCTTTTATTTTTTTTTTTGGGGGGGGGTGTACTCCCTCATATCAGAATGGGTAGGAACACATGGATACATATGTATGTACAGATGAGTATCTATGGACACATTTGCATACAAACAAATGTACACATGCATACAAGTATAGAGGAAATAATTACAGATATTTCTCAGACATAACCAGACACCTTGCATGATTGGTTTTCTGGGTTGGAAAACAGAAGGTCTTGGTTTCATGAGACAACCCAGTCCATTGGTGTGGTATAATCCACGACGCTTGTGTTTTGCATCCTAATGAGGTGATGTCAAAAGTGTTTGGCAGCCATTGAAGATACAGCAAAGGGTGTCTACTCCTCAGAATCAAAAGAGAAAAAAGCAATCCGAGTCTACGGAAGAAACTAGTCCCAGGTGCTAAGAGCCTACATGAGCAAGTGTCCACTCCCCTGAGACCAGAAAACACTAGATGGCACCTGGCGACCGCTGCTCACCCTTCTGATCAGGCCACAATAGATGAGTCTTACTAGCAATAGGAAAACATGCACCAGAACTCAAACTTTTAAAAAGTCCAGACTTACTTGACCAATTGTGAGTGGGAGACTCCTGCCTTGAGATAATCTTTAAACCTTGAAGCTCTGAGGTCACCTATGAATAAACTAGCACCTTGGAACACCATAAAAATTATGCTTCATTAAGAAACCCTCTGTATGAAGTCAGCGGGTCAGCAATGACTCTAAAACAAATGTGAGAAGATAGCTGGACAATGGAGTCTTGAAGCGGAACAACCAGATGCAAGTAGAGATAATTTTAACACGGTATAGAATAGATGATAATGTCACTGAACTATTTGTATAGAAATTGTCGGGCTGAGCCCCGGTGGCGTAGTGGTTGTGCGCGGGACTGCGGCCCACTGGGACGGAGGTTCAATCCCAGCAGTGGGACTGGGCCTCCTACTCCCACCACCGGAGAGCAGTGATGCCCCCCCCCCAAAAAAAAAAAAGAAATTGTCAGATGGTCTCTCTTATGACTCATTTTATAGTTGTTTCAGTCTTTAAAAAAATAAGTGGACAGAAAATACATGTGGATTAAGGTTCTGGTGACACCCCAACCCCACCCCCCAGGGATGTGAATAGCCTTACTCTCAGGCAAAAGGCATCAGAAAGTGGATTATTGCTGATGCTATTAGGTTAGAATTCAGCACATTAGTTGATCTTCCTTTTGACACATTTCAAATGTGTTAGAATTTTTAATATTTTCTACTTTCTGTTTCCTTTTGTTCTTGGTTTGGCTATGTTAATATTCGTTTTTAAATTTATTTTTGTATGTACTTTTTTCAGTGTAGACGATCTAGAATAGGGAAATGTATAAAGGCCATGGTTTCCTGCGGGTATGGCCAGGAACTTGATGCAGAGTCGTGATGCCTTGGCCTGCCAACCCAATGCAAAACCACTAGCTATTCCCAGGGCGAAAGGCAAGACTTTCTGTCCTTACAATCACAGTCTCAGCAACTCACAGAAGCAGTGCTACTGTGTCCTCAAAGGCCACTGTGAGTTGGCATTGACCTGGTAGCAAGGGGTTTTGTGGGGATGGCAGGGGACGTTGGGGTGAAATGGGGAGCCAACAACAAAGAGTACAAGAAAGAAGAAAATGCTCTAAAATGTGGTGATGACTGTACAACTCTTTTTAATATCACTGAGCTACTGAATAGTAATGACATGTGGATTCTATGTCAATAATTTTTTTTTTTAATCACAGAACTTAAAAAAAGTGTCAAATGGAAACCTAATTTGCTTGGTAAGCTTTCACTGAAAGGAAGTAAAATGTCGAAAAAACAAAACAAAACAAAACAAAAACAAAACCCCAAAGCAACTTCTAACCGTGGCTTCAACATGCGTTCCTCTTTATGGACCTGTGTGTGATGCTCCCTGGAGCACCAGCAGTCAGTGCTGACTGCCCTCTCTGGAGACTAGAGCGGGCTTACCAAGCTTCGATGCACACCTGCTTACCGCGATAATACCCTGAGAAGGTGAACTACTTAGCAATTATAATAATGAGAAGTTGGAGAAATGAATATGCTCTGTTTATTTAGTAGCTGTTGTTTAAGGAATATGGGGTAAAGTATTCATATTACCTCTGAATCATTCTTGCATTTTTATGAGGAAGAAAAGGACAGAGGGTAGTTTAGGAAAAGCCAATTTTGGGCAAGATTAATGAAGAAAGAATCAATGTGGGAGGACAGGTCTAAAAATATAGGATGATTTTGGGGATCGAAGATAGGCTGGCAGTTCCAGGGACAAAGCATGCCTTTGGCTTCTGGACCATTCTCTCAGCTAGCCAATCATGTCTGATTCAGATGACATGATCAAGCCCTTGATTTTGTATGCCCAGGCACCCAAAGTAATAGATTTCATTTGTTTTTTTTTTACTACTCACGATTTGGTTTTCTTTGTAAAGACCTGGTTCCTGGTTCTCTAAAGTGTGCCTTGATAAGTATTCTCTCAGAAAAGATTATGTAGATGAATGCATTTTCATAACATTGGGTTAATCACAGACATCTTTAATTATAGGATTTTTAAAGGCTTTTAATATACTAATGTGCGCAGAAAATGTCCAAGTGGGCATTCATATGAGTTTGCGCTATTTAAAATGGGTCAAAAGCAATGAACTGTGGCAATTTCGTATAATCTAGTCTAATGTTATCCAGCCCTTAAAAATCTCCTAGACCACAGAACTCTTCCAGGGATAAGTCCTTATCGTGTCAGGAGCCTCGGAATTCATTCGGGAACGACAGCTTTCAGGATAGAGTCCGAAGAGTGTGAGAAACTCGAGTCCCGCACACTGACTGCTTAGACCCGACTGATGGGCAGGAACAAGGAGGACAGTCAAGGGGAGGACTCTACCAGACACTGAGAGCCGCTTTCCAGATTTCCGGGCTGAATTTCCAGGAAGGTTCCCCAATGTGGTGTTTCACAGCCACCACCACCGCCAGCACCACCACCCCCAAATACAGAAATGCAAGTTACAGTATGCAGACTTTCAGTTGCTGCTGTGTTAAAGTGAAAGGATTGAAAAACAAAACACAATTCTAAATCTGCTCTTTTAGTTTAATAGTCAGCTCTCTAACAAAGAATACAAAAAATCATTCTATGGGGCCGAGCCCCGGTGGCATAAGTGGTTGAGTGCGGGACTGTGGCCCGCGGGCTTGGCAGTTCAAATCCAGCGGCGGCTCTCCAGAGCAGCACTGGGTAGCGCCCACGACCACCAGAGGCAGTGATGCCGCCCCCCCACCAAAAAATCATTCGATGAACTGCTATATTAACATTATTTGACTTTGGTTACAGACATGAAAGGAGGACAGGGGGAAAAACATAATTCTATACAATGTTAGAACCATGAATGACTACATGCGCACACACACACACACACACACACCTGCAACCCAGAGTTCCTTGAGCATTAATATAATACTGTTTCACAATTAAAAAACAACAGCAGCAAACTAAAAAGCAACACACAAGTTATTCTTAAGGCCATTAATCCAAACAATACAAGACACTCCTCTGGGAAAAATTCCAAAGCCTCCATTCTTTTCCATATGGGAGAGTAGAATTGAGGCTAAGATGACCACCAGCTGCCAGTGTTTGATCAATTATGCCTCTTGGGTCATGGAGCTGGGTGACAAGGGCTGCTGTGTTTCTGGAAGAACCCTCTGGCTCCCTGTGCAGATGGTATTCCAGCACCCAACCTACAGGTATTCCAGCACCCAATGACTGCTTTCTAAAAGCCTGTGTCTCAAGTTGATTATTTAAATTTCTGAATAAGAATTGATGGACATTTTGCTTACAAATACCAAATAACTTTCTCAGCAGGGCCCCCAAACCTAGAAATCCCTCAGTTTAAAGAAATACTGTATGTTTATAATAGTAAGAGGACACATTGTTGTCATAAAACACACAATTTCAGCTATGATCTTAATGTCATAGACTTGGAAATGGCTTGCTAGCTTGGCTTGGACCCGTGCTCTTGCAGTCCCACAGCAGCCTGTTGGGAAGGGTGAGTGTCTTAGTCCAAGGGAAACAGGGGGCCTTGGACCGGAAAGAAATTGTGATGCGGATCAACCCTCTCTCACTCTACTTAAGAGAGTCCTCTCCTCTTGACTCACTCCCCCACACAGCCCTTGTTCCTGGACTGCCCCCAGCCCTCTGCTTCCAGACCCCCTGTAGGAACTGGTAGAAGTTCTGAAAAGGCAGACCCCCTTAACAGGTACGTATTCAAAACTGTGATCAGAGTTTCAGGTCCTTGCCTTCCCAAAATAAAGGCTGACCCTGAGAGGCACTGAAGGGGTTGTTTTTGGCGTAGAAAACTGTATTGAGAGTCTCTCAAGAAAGAGGAAGCCCCACCAGCCAGCATGGCTGGTTCTGGGGCTTCTCTCCCTGCCAGCTGTGAAACAGGCTTTGCAACAAATGTAAGTGACCTGCCAGTAGCTGGAAACTTCTGCTGGGGGAAAGCAAGGGTTTGGGGGAAAGGTCATCCCAATATATCCCATGGACTCTGCACATGCTCTGTGTAAATATCCACCTCCCTTCCCCTGCCCTGTTATAGAATGGGCTCACAGGCTGTGCCCAAAGGGACTCTAACAGTAGGGCCTCAAGGCTTCAAAGGCTTTTGCCAAATTATAACAGTCTTCTTTTCAGACCATGAGTCATGATCTAAGGCCATGAGAAAGATGCCGTGGCTTTGTATCAACTCTGGCTAGTTATTCTAAGGCGTGGCTTCTTTAAAAAAAAAAAAGTAAGGTAAAAGGAAGAGGATAGGAAACTGGAGAGATCGAAACTAAAATAAAAATTTATCAGATTATTTCCTCGTCTAACTAAGTTCTAACACAAGGGTTTCTACTAGGATCTATCTAGAAACGTTATCCCAGACTTTCAGGGCCTCTGCCTTGGCTTACTTCAAGACACTTGCTTCCTCAACGGTGTCTACTATGACACAGCTTACCTAGTGGTGCCCACAGGACCTCCCTCTCCTCTGACGTGTATGCTAGCTGCTTTAAATGACAACCAGCCCTGTGCTGTTACCTTCTATTCTTGCGTCCTGAGGACTGGGGGAAAGAGGACAATCAATCATCAAATTTTTAAAAAAGGAAAGGTTATCTTCTCATACAAAAAGGAAGGTGGGTTGGAACTCTGTGGCAGCAGCAGACAAAGCAGAGACGAAGTCCAAGAGATGAGGCCCGTGTCTCAAGGTGTGGGAGGACAGGAGATTAGTGGAGTGTGATGTAATGGAAACAGAGAGAAGAAATGATTTCAGGAAGGAGAGTGAAGGCATCTGTGTTGAATGCCATTGAGAAGACAAGTATGGAAGGACCACAGAACCAAACATTAGATTTAACAACATGGAAGTCCTCGGGGACATTGACAGGAACACTATCTTTTGTATAATTGGAGGCAGATATAACGAGGTTGAGAGACTAATACTAGAAGAATATCCTGACTTCACAATCCCCTATCTTGTTATCCAACATTTGGCATTTCCAACAATATTTTGTAAATTTGCACATAACCAACTATACCTGGCTTTTGCCAAATGGGACAGTTTTCCTTTTAGACCCTTAGACAGATTCCTTTATTTAAAGCATCAAATAACGAATGTTCAAGTGCAAGGTCAGAGTAACCCTGGCTCTAATACGCAGTCAAGTTACGAGGAGCTTGATTGGGTTCTTCTTCTCAATAGTTCAGCTGTTGTGTCCTTGTGTGGCCATCTTCTGTTTTGTGATCTCAATTTTCACATAATGTTGATTTTCACATAATGACCTAATCTCTGGAACCGAACCATACTGGTAAATGAAAAGTTAGGCTATCTGGTTTAAGATAGCATTTCACAAATAAAGATTTCAGGTCAAGAAGAGGATATGCAGTTGGTCAAAGACCACATGGCTATACAGTTGCAGAGCTGGGATCGGAGCTCTCACAGTCTGCGATCTGTTGCTCAGACCTCCTGCATTCCTCTCCTCTACAATGCACGGACATCAGTAAGCTAAATACCTCTAGACACCTCAACAGGTTTACTGAGAATGGACAAAGAAAAACTGGGTGGTTTTTGGAGTGGTCATTAGGTTTAAAGGGTTTTTTTTTTTCTTTAAGAGAGAACATATTGGTGTATGGGTTGTGTACTGAGAGAAATGAAGAATAGAGTCGTGGAAAAGAGATGAATGGTGCTGGTTTAGAGGGTAATGTGTGAGCAGGATGGGGTGGGGAGGTGGGGGGGTGGATCCAAGACCCAGTGGAGAGAGTGGTAGGAGGTGGGCACATCTTCCCTCCAGAGAAAAGAGAGGAAGGGCACAGAGGAGGGCAGCAGATTGTTTGGAAGATAAAAAGAGGATGTCTTATTGTTCTGTTAGGCTTTATTTTTCTCAGTGAAGGCTGAAGCTAGCTCATTTAGAAGTGGAGAGGAGAAGAAAGGGTGCAGTGATTGCAAGAGGACTAAAGAAAGCTGTCAAATGGCCCTTCTGGAGAGAAGGGAAAGATCACAATAGGGAGTCAAGATGGAAGGCTAACAGAGACCAGCCAATGCTCAATTTTATTGCTGCTCTCTCTGTCTCTCAAATCTTTCATGGCTTTTATTCTATGAAATTTTTCATTCTAGATCTGTAGAAAAAGAAATGGGGAAAATGGCCTGCTCTCGCTCACATTACTGCTGTACTGGGAGCAGTTGGAATATATTGGGAAGTGATGTGATCGTAAATCTGAAGCATTCCAGGCACTCGGTCTGGGACCCTGCAAAGCTAATAGAGAGAGAAACACAACCTGGGCTTCTTGTCTATGGGAACTTTGTGGTTTTTCCTTTTATTCTCATCAAAATCCATCGATAGCTCTTTAGAACATTTCTTTTTTGTTGTTTTTCTAATTGTTCCTTTAAAATCATTTTACTAGAAGCTCATACAGCTCTTATCACAATGCATCCATGCATCCATTATGTCAAGCACATTTGTACATTTTTTACTTAAAAATCATTTTATTAGGAGCTCATACAGATATCATAGCATTCCATAGTTCAAGCATATCAAGCAGTACTACACAATTATTACCGCAATCTGTTTCAAAACATTTTGTTGAACTCCTCGATATCATCTCCCTGGTTGGTTTTTTCCCTCATTTTTTTTAATTGGGAGCTCATACAACTCTTATCAAAATCCATCCATCCATCCATTGTGTCAAGCACATTTCTACATTTGTTGCCATCATCATTCTCAAAACATTTGTTTCCTACTTGAGCCCTTGGTATCAGCTCCTCATTTCCCCCCTCCTTCACTCACTCTCCCTCCCTCCCTCATGATCCCTTTATAAGTTATAAAGTATCCTTTTTTTCGTATCTTACACTCACCATTGTCTCTCTTCACCCACTTTTCTGTTGTCCGTTTCCCAGGGAGGGGGTTATAGGTAGACCCTTGTGGTTGGTTCCCCCTATCACCCTGCACCTTCCCTCTCCCCTTATGGTACCACTACTCTCATCATTAGTCCTGAGGCGGTTATCTGTCCTGGATTCCCTGTGTTTCTAGCTCCTATCTGTATCTGTGTACATGTTCTGGTCTAGCCATATTTGTAAGGTAGAATTGGGACCATGATAGTGGTGACGGCAGTGGTGGGGAAGCATTAAAGAACTAGAAGAAGTTGTGTGTTGCATAGGTGCTATACTTCACCCTGACTGACTCATCTCTTCCTTGTGACTTTTATATTCAATTGTCTACAGATGGGCTTTGGGCCTCCATGCTGCACTCCTCATTATTCACATTGATATATGATTTTTTTTTATAAAATGTTTTACAGGGGAGTACAGAACCATACACCACCCCAGGTGAAATTTATGACTACTTGGATTAAATCCTAAGCTTTCTCTGAGGACTAAAATTCCTCAGTGAGAAGACAGAGGCTTGGATCCTCAATCTTGAGCTTGTATCACAATTCCCCGGTGAGTTCAGGCAAGCACAGATCGCTGAGCTTCCCCCAGAGTTTCCGATTCAGTTGGGTTAGGATGAGGTCTGAGTGTTTCTGTTTCGCACCAGTTCCCAAATGATGTTGACACTTCTGGTTCAGAGACAACACCTTGAGAAGCACTGCTCTAAGATTCTTCTTCTCAAACTTTAATGTTCAGTCAGATTGTCTGGAAGCTTGGGGGCAGTGCAGATTTTGATAACTCTGGGGTAGGTCTGAGATCCTGTCTTATTAGCAAGTGTCCAGAGTTACATACTGTGTTGGGACAGCCTAACATTTTGAGTGTGAGTGACAAGAGTCGAGAAAGATAAAGGCCTTACATTTCTTCATATCTACCACTTTCCTCCCATGTCACAGAACAAGGACTGGAAATTTTTGCTTTACTAAAATTTTTTTTTTAATTTCTAACAGAAGGATGCTTCAAACCCACTACTCTTGTTAAACTTGTTGTCGATTCTTTCCCTGACCCCAAGTCACTTTTTTAATCTGTGAAAACAATAAGAAGTGATAATTTAATAAAGAGCATTACCACACAAAATGCTATCTTTTTGCTAGGCGCTATATGTTCCTAAGGTCTGCACATATATTAATTCATTTAATTCTCACAATAACCTTATCTGGTAGGAATTATTGTTAGCCCCCAACTTATTGATAAGAACATGATGTCACAGAGAGGTTAAGTAACTTACTCAAGGTCACACAGCGAGGACGCGGAGAACTGGAATATGAACATAGGTGTGACTTACTTCAGAGTCCACACTTACAAGTCAGAGGTTAAAGCTTGAAGAGGCTTTGGCTTTCAGATGTGGGACTCCTTGATGCTTGACTAATACATGGTCTACTGTGAGTCAAGTTCAAGTTTTTCATTAGAATCATTACCAGGTTACTGAAGAATGTGTGCCATCATTTTTTTAAAAAGATGTGTGACCTTTGAGTGAGTGGCACAATTTAATATAGTCATTCTTTCAATAAACTTTTGTGTTTAAGGTTGTGGGTGATGAGTTAGGGCCCGTTTTTTTTTAGTGGTATGCAGAATAGAAAAGAGACTTTTCTTAGAAAAACTCAGATGGAAGGAGAGATAAAAACGTGTTGGTTCTATCCTGGTTTCTGCCTTGGGCTGGCTACAGACACTGAACCAGTCATCTCGCTTCACTGAGCCAGTCGTCTCGCTTCAACATCTGCATCTATGAGATGTAAATATTTGGGCATGTATGGTGTTTGCCCAATTTCGTTATGACTGACAGCTTGCTCAGAGCTCCGTAACTCCAGACTCCCTGATGGCTGTTGGCCTTCAAAAAGGTTTAAATGCTGCATCACCTCACCTGCCCCCCTCACATTCTCCACTCATACCTACACATGTGATACTGGCAGAACCCAGTATTAATTAAAGATTGCAAACACGACAGAAAGACCGTCTCCAACTCATAGACAACAAAAGATGAGGAGGACTCTAGTGAGTCACATACGTGTTCTCCACATCTTTGGTAGCTCACCATCTTTGAGAAAGCCTAATGAAAACAATGTACTGGAGAGGTGAGGATAGAAGGTCAAAGGCATACATCTGACTTGAACAGGTAAAACTTTGTCAATGGATCCCCCCACTAGTGCATGCTAGACCTGATCTGGTTTTTAACATTTTCTGTATTTTTGTTTGTTCCTATTGGGGTATGTCTCATGGGATTATGTCATTTGGCAGTCACCTTCCTGAAGTTTTGTTATATGTTTTCCTGTGTTTCAGTATATGAAAGCCAGGATTTATGAAGCTATAGGGACAGCAAGGAGAATAAGAGCTTCGGGGTGGTGGGGGTGGTTACAGTGGTGGTGGTAGGTGGATAGATGAGATTTAAGAGAGACAATGTCAAGGAGTTCAGGAAGAAGAAGAAAGTTTGGTAACCGTGGTAGCAAATGTGCAATTCTACCTGACATAATTGAACTATGGAATGACATTGTATTAATTCCCAATTAAGAGACTGGCGCCAGAGAGTTGAGGTTAACTATTTTTTGCTGAGCACCGGCCATGTGCTCAGTCTTGTGCAGGGAGTTACAAATAATGATTATGGCAATAGCTAGCATTTACGGATCTCTTGGGATGTGCCAGGCACACACTCATCACATGTAATGCACACAACCCTAGGAATTCATTATCATCGTCCACCTTACTCTACAGATGGACATTAACACTCACATGGGTAAGGGTCTATGGTGGTGTGAAAATGTGGACCCATGCAATCTGACTCATTGGCCCTGGTGATTTCCCCTATCTCAATGCTCCCAATAGTTCTTTTCAAATAGAAAAATCACAATGGGACAGATGAAGAGTCCAGGAAATAGGAAGGGAGGGAGAAAAAGTGAGAGGGAGGGGAAGAAAGGAGGAAAGAAGGAAAGAAAGAAGGAAGGAAGAAAAAGGGAGCGAGAGTAGGGAGGCGGGAGGGAGGGAGGTTAAATTGAAGTCCCTGCCAATTAGCTTTGCTTTAACTTCAGCTCATGTCTCTCCTCTCTGGAAGGTTCTTTCTGAATGCTACAACCCCTGTCAAATGTCCAGCCCTCTCTGCTACTATGTGGGAGTCTATGCACTAGACTCCCTGAGCATTGTAATGCAAGTCTTGGAGGAGCCATCTCTCTCTTGATTGCCTTCAGCTTTGGAGGTCACTTGCAGGTGTGGCCTCTTCTCGGTCAAAGTAGCCACCTGTATCTGTGGAAAGGCCGAGTGATCTATAGTTCTGATTGAATTGGGCTTCCCCAATCAGTGCCAGGTCTGAGATCACCTGTACGACTGTCCTGGTAGCCCTGGGCACTCCCCTAAACACGAATCTATTGTTATTCATAAGGCTTCTCTCTCCTGATCTTTTCTGACTCCTTCAGCCTCATCCTTTAAACCAGTAGTTCTCAACCTGTGGGTTGCGACCCCTTTGGGGGTTGAATGACCCTTCCACAGGGATTGCCTGATTCATAACAGTAGCAAAACTGCAGTGATGAAGTAGCAATGAAAACAGTGTTATGGTCAGGGGTCACCACAACGTGAAGAACTGTATATTATAGAGTCATGGCCTGAGGAAGGTTGAGAACCACTGCAAAACCAGACTCATTGTCACTGAGTCAATTCTGACTCACAGTGACTCTTTGGAAGAGGCTTAGAACTGCCCCCTGTGGGTCCCCGGCACTGTAATCTTTACGGGGAATAGAAAGCCTCGTCTTTCTCCCTTGGAGAAGCTGGTGGTTTCAAACAGCTGACTTGGAGGTTAGCAGCCCAATGCATAACTACTTTCCCACCAAGGCTCCCCCTCTGCCTCTCCTCTCCTTTAAATGTGGGTGTTTCTCAGCTCGCCCTCCTGGCCTCTTATTCCACTCCCACCAGATTCTGCCCTGTTGCATACACTCCATAGGACTGTTCTCTGAGCCCTGAGATCTGCCGCTCTCAGGCTCCTGCCCTTCATTGCCTGCGTTTCCAACTGGAGGGCTCAGGGGAACACCAAATTCAGCACGTCTCAGAGTGAACTCACTCCTTTCTCTCCACTCTTCCTCGAATCACTTGGCACACTCCAGAAACATGGGACTCATTCCAGCTTTGCCTCGTTCCTTTCTTTTCTGCAGGACTCTACCTGCTCCGCCCTGCACGTAGCAAATAACATTAACTGCAAGTGCTAAATACTTCTTGAACCCATTTCCTTCCTCTTGACTTCAATGACCCTTCTCTAATTTAGAGTCTATCATTTCTTATCTGTTGTCTGTAACCGCTCCCAGCCATTGTCCTTGCCCCCAGGCAGAACGCCTCCGCGGCCTCCTCCACACTGTCCTTGGCACAATCCCCCAGTTTGAGCAACTTGCTGGCTTCTCATCGGTAGCAGAAGCGACTCTTACCTGAGTTGCTAAATATGGTCCTGTAAAACCAGACCCCTAAAAACCTTGCCCTAGCCTTCTCTGCCCCGAACTTCAGGCTCTGATGATAGCAGAATAGTCTGTAGCTCTTTATACTGTTTCCTCTGCCCAGAGTGCCTGTCATACCTCTGTCCCCCTTGGTTCACACTAGCTCATCCTCCAACATATGGCACAGGCACCCCCTGGTTCTCTCCCATGATGGCCTGTGCTTATTGTCTCATGATATACGAGCCGAAATCCAAACAAACTCATGCCATCGTGTGGATTCCCACCCAGAGCGATCCTCCAAGACAAGGGAGAACTGCCCCTGTGGGGTTCCTGAGACTCTAACGCTACAGGAGTAGGAACAACCCCCCCCACCCCGACCCCTGCTTTCTCCCATGGAGTAGTTGGTGGTTTGGAACCGCTGATCTTGTGGTTAGCAGCCCCAACTCCTTTGATTTGTGAACAGCATGTGGGAAGGATCCCGTGAGGAGTCTCTCATCTCTATGAGACTATTATCTTGTCAGCGTCTCTGTCACCTTCGAGTTAGTGCAGTGACCAGCACCAAATGGGAATTCCTCGGAACAGAAACCAATCTCTGGGGAAGAAAACTTGCACACCACTGCCTTCATAGCCCAGCCTCTACCCCTGCTCAGGATCTTCACGTTTCCACCCCGCCTAGTCCTTGATCTGATGGCTATCACTCAAGAAACATCCCCTGGGGAAATGCTGTAGCCAAAAGAGGGGCCTGGTCACCCAGCTCCTCGAGGCTGTAAGGTAGCTCAGGCTGGATAAAAGCTGCCCACAAGCACTGTGGTCCTGAGCGGCCTTCATTTTGAGCCTGAACAGATGCTACTACACTCTCTGGTGGTGATTTAAGGTCATTCATTGGGCCACAGAGCATGGCTGGCACTGCCTCATCACCAACAGTTCTGATGACCTCAAGAAAAAGTAAGCCCTCCAGTTCCCCAGGTGGGCTCCACCTGAAATCTAGGGAGAAGCTCTGGAAACCCCACTTCCCAGAAGCTGCCCACTGAACCCCTGCCTGACACCCTCAAGAATGTGCCTCCCTTGGGGCTTGTTGCTGTTTTTGCAGGACATGCACTGGGAAGGACTGGGGCCAACAAGAGGAGTCTCTGTTCATGCCAGTGGGTTTCCAAAGGGTGGGCGTTATGCGTTTTGAACACCCACCTCCTGCTAATCCTCCGGTGAAACCAGTTGGGCTGGTTGTGATGGATTATTAGAAAGCCCACACATCCTCAAGCCCTGGAACAACAGAGCCACTTGTTGCCGGGGGAGTGTTTCCCCTGGAACAGGCAGAAACGGCCCAGCCACACTGAGTCTGTGGCCTGTAGCGTCCCAGAGGTAGTGATAATTAGGATGCACAGGTTGTGATGAGAATTGAAGGACACACACACACACACACACACACCAGTTGTCCAGAAGCAGGGCCACCTACTTCTTGAGGTCATTCTCAAAGGGCACACAGGTCTGAATAAGAAAGCTCTCCCTCCCAGGGCAGCCTCTCCTGGTCCTACTGAAGAGGAAGACTTCCCAAGCAGTCCCTGCAGTGCTGGTGAGTCTCCAGCACTGCCCTGACCCTGGTGTTTTCACTGTCCGCAAATGATGCAGCGGGCCTTTGAGGGCTTAAGGAAAGGTGGTCTCTGGTCATGTGTTGTTCCTTCGGCACTTCACAAACTCATTCCATTAAGTTTCTCTCCTTGCCCCCAGCACTTCTTTTCTTTCTTCCCTGGGAAAGCACATCTGGAAAGGAGGCATGGAATCTAGACCCTCTGACCATCTCTAGAACCAACAAGTAAGTCTTCTGAATCGTCGTCGTCGTCGTCGTCGTCGTGACCTTCAACAAACATTGAGCTGTCAACCAGCTTCAGGAAGGCGCCCCCTTTCCATCTCCTTCCTCTTAGTGAGGTCCAGAGCAGTCCAGGGGAAACCAGCACCTGGGCTCCCCCAGGGCAGAGCGAAGGAGGAGGGGACCCTCTTTTTTAAAAGAAAAATTCCAGGCAGCTAGCTAGTTCCCTAAGTCATCCTTCTCTCTGCCTTTCGTCCACCTTCTCCTTTCTAGTCGCCTGGATTTGGCACTCTTTGGATCAACAGCATTTCCTACTGGCCTACTGGATCACTTGCTCAAGGTTCCCCTGTTAAAACCCAAACCAAACTCACTCCCAGTTTGTGGATGCCGACTCCTGGTGACCATCTCCGGCTAGTTAGAAGTGGCCCTGGGAGTTTCCCAGACTGGGATTCTTGAAGGGGGCAGAAAGCCCCGCCTTTCCCCTGAGAAGCACCTGGTGGTTTCCAAATGCTGGCCTTGCAGTTAGCCAAGTCTCTGCTTCTCTTGATTACACATATAAAACATATGATTACATACATATATGTATGATTTTATAAAATATAAAAATTTTATTTAAAATATATATTATATATATCCATTTAATGTATCTTTCCTCATTCCCACTCTATCCTATCCTCTGTCCTCTATCCCCTGAGGTGGAGCAGGCTCTGGCCTTCCATAAAGGTCTTCGTTGGCAGCAGTAGCAGCAGCAGGAGGGGGCTGCCCTCCAGGAAGCTGCCAGGGAAGCCAAAGGCCCCTGTGGAGCGAGTGGGGGGTGAGGAGTACGCAGGACCGCGAGGCATCACTCCCACACAGAAGAGACATAGCATGAGCCTTTGTCCCGGAGGCTGCATGGTCGCCATCCTCCCTGTCCCGGCAAGAGGCAGACCATGCTCACTCTCTGACCTCTTCCATCTCACGCTGCAGCCCATGCCTCTCTCCTCAGTGCCCCAGCAAAAGCCTTGCCCTCTCCATGGAGCTGCCAGCCTAGCACACACTCTCCTCCACCCAGGCCTGCCCCAGCCAGTCCCAGCCTTCTATGCCAACCCAAAGCTTTAGCCTTCTCAAACCCAGCACACGTGCCCCCCGAGTGGCTGGGGTGCGACCCTTAGGCGACTCTTGTTAGGAGTTTTCTGACCGAGCTCTTGCCAACCTAACACTCGATCAGATAAAGGTCCAGGCGGGGCTCTGTGGGACAGCCTCACTGCCCTCAGCACCCCAGCAAGACCTCGCCGCGGCTCCCATTGCCTGTAGGAGAGAAAGAAGCGTACCCTACCTCCAGAAGATGATCTGCCCCAGGGAAGCCATGGTGAGGAGAAGGGTCCCTTCCCCAGGCACAGCTGGGAGCTGGAGCCCGTGGAGCTGCAGCTGCCCTCCCGGGTGACTGACGTGATTCACTGCCAGCCCTGGTGTGCTGCCCTTAAATAGTGCGCTTCATGCCAAGGGTGGTGCGTGCAGCAGGCTGGTGGACGGCTCAGGTATGAGGAAGCAGCAGCGCTGTGCAGAGGTCCATGCAGGCACCGTGGCTGCCCGCTCCCAGCAACAGTGAGAGAAACCAAGCTCTCAGAGGTGCCTTTGCAAATCTGGATCCTGGGGAGAGGAGCAGAGTCAGGGCTTCCCAGGCCCCTCCTTCAGTGCCCCCATTCGGCACAGGGGCTTCCTTCCTAATTCCAGGGAGGTTTTGATCTCAAGATAACAATGCTCTGCTGCAGACCAAAGATTGGAGGCTGTACCAGAAAGCTGGGAGGCTGGAAATTCCCATCCCTGCTGGTCCTCGATACTCACACAGAAGTTGGGGAGTCACTGGTAGGGTCTCTCCTCCTGGGGGACACAGAAAGGCCATGTATGTGCAGAGAGGGCCTGCTCCCTTCACTGTCTTTTGGAACTCTGGAAAGACACCAGTGTCCTGCCCCAAGACCTGAGGGTGTCTTTTGTTAGAACCGTGACTATTGAAGGTGGAGGGCTTAGGGAAAATGGTCACTGGCTTTTGATCCAGCCATTCGATCTCCAAGTAGACAGGAAGTTTCTTAAGACATGAAACTTGCGCTCTTGACAGTGTTGACTCTGGGTCATCTGAACTCCTAGAGGTATCCCTGGGGTGGTGCCTGGGTCTGGCTGGCAAGCGGCTACTGACTGACCGTGTTTCTTTTCGGGAGTGAGTGAGGTGGTGGTGGGGAAGTGTTGCTGGAGGATTTGGACAGAATTATTCAGGGTTGATGCTTGAGTTACTGGGGCCAATATGGAATCCTTCTGGGAACAAAAGGGAGAATTCTGTGATGGAGGAAAATTCCTCAGCAGTGGGAAGACCTTCAGAGTCAACTAGGGATAACCTTTGTTCACTATGTCATCACACAGGGTGCCCTGCTGGCTCCGTGGTTTGGTTCCCAGGCTGACCACCCGAGGGTGGGACTGTTCTACCCTGCAGACTTGACTCAGAGGCAGTGGGGTGGGTTTGTGATCCCGAGACTTTGGGGAAATGAGAGAACGTTTCTCCAAGTCATCACTACCCAGGCCAGAGTGAGCAGTCCTTGCGAAGGGTCCCCGTCTTCTCCTTTCCCCTATAAGGAAGGAGACGCTGTCCTGGAGCCTCTGAACCTCCCAGGGGGCTGAGAGAAGGGGTAGCAGTTAATTTCAACATGATTCTTGTACAATCTGACTGCACCTCCAAAGAACCAGCGTCTCTGCCCTACCCCAAGCCCACTTCAGGCTGCCTCTGCCAAACATCCATCATCGCTAAGTGGTGAACCTCAGACAAGCTCTGGAGGGAAAGCCAAAAGCATCCTCCTGGGACTTTTCACAGTTCAAGATGAACAGGTCCCTTGGATCAGGTTGTTGGATGAGGGAGCTTACCCGTCTTGAGAAAAAACAGAAGTACCATCTGTCGGGGATGTAAAATGAGGTATGGCGCAAACAGGTTCCACTTTCAAGCTCTAAAGAGCCACATCCATAAAATGATTGCAAAGCAATAGATCCCTATTTCAAAATGGCCTGAGCGCATCTGCATAGACATGCATGCCCACCTGGGCTGCTTTGGGCCCTCTCAAATGCTGTGCTTTCCCAAGCCATTGTCTTTCTTTGTATGTGTGGCTCTCTCCTCCTAGAATGCACCCCTGCCTTTCTTATTGATGCATGTCCATCTCTGACCACTCTGTCTGGCAGCTGTCCGTGGTCTCAGCTCCCACGTGTGTCTCATGACTACTTCTCTGTCCAAGGTGGTGACCGTTGACTTTGATAAGACATTTCCTTCACAAGGCAGTTGTTAAAAGCAGAGGCGGGATCTCATTCAGCTTTGTATTCCACAAGAGCTCAAGATGCCCACACAGCAAGCGCTTGTTAAATGTTTATTGAATAAGTGAATGAATGAGCGTGCATTTCTCTTTCACTGCAGACAATGAAAGCACAATTTCCTGTTCATGCCTCTCTCACCCTACTGGTCTGTGAGCTCTCCGAGGATTACAACGATGCCTCCTTCATCTTGCTGTCACGAGGGCTGGACACAAAGAGGGCTTGGTCACATGTGAGGGACATATGCGCAGGGATCACTTCAGGGTGGGGTCGATGGGACATTTTCTGGAGGAGAGGCTTTCTGAGCAGGAAGGAGTCTCTGAGCAGCAGGAGAGAACAAGCTGCACATGCAATAAAGGGACAATGTGGAATGAGGTGTGTTAGGCACACATGAAATCTGGTTCCCCTTTGTTGGCCTGGCAGAACGTTGAACTTACTATCTAAGTAAGATGTGTTTTCATAGAAAATAAAAGCAAAAAATCCTAACTGTTCAAGTCATCTAAAGTTTTGCTTTTTTACTATCTTATGTGTCAAGCTTCAAGCTTCCCTTCACAGCATGATGTGGTAAAAACAAATGTAAACCCACGGCCACTCTGGGGATTTTGACTCAGAGAGAACCTACGGGGCAGAACAGACACTCTTCCTAGAAGTTTAACCTGCAACTTAGACCTTTTGGAATACCAGGACATGTTCCAAAGATCTCAGAAAACAAAACAAAACCAACAAAATGTGGAAGATCCTTAAACAAATGGCCTCAGTAAGTTATACCTTCCCATCTCCTTGCCTTCAATTCCGGGTTTGGTCACCCGCATATTTGTGAATGGAATCACAGCAGAAATTTGAGATGTGCTGTGTTTGGGCCTGGCTTCGCTCTTACTCCCAAGAGACCTGAGGCTGTGAGCAGAAAGCCTTATCTTTCTCCCAACAGATTGGGTTTCAATTTATCCTTTTCCCAAAGGTCACAGGCCCCTCTGATCATGGCCATATGGGATGAGGTGAGCTGGACAGATGGAGTTAGAGATTCGGGGATCTGGTAGAGGTGGACTGGTATCTTGTTCCAGGTTGTTCTCGCTGGCGTATCTAATCCACTGGCCTCTGATCCACGATGCCTTGGCCTGTTACAAAGGTGACCTGCTCCACTGGGTTGTCTTGGTTTGCCAGGCCTTATCTTCTGCCGAACTGCTGAGGGGTCAGAACCACCCATCTTTCAGTCATTAATTCATTTCAAGCCACTTGTACTACCCATGCTTCTCCCTGTGTTTATCATGGGAGTCATCTTATTGGAAATAACAAAGATCTCACTCGTTCTTGAAATGATCCTCTAAGGCAAGCACCTCCAACCCATCTGCAAGTTTGACCTTGGGAGTACTAGGGAATGGTAGGAGGTTGATTTTGTGTCAGCTTGTATTTATGGAGGGGCATGGCCCAACCTATCCATTCAGTCACAGTCTGAATACCTCCTTGGTATCCTAAGTAGGACACCTCCTTGGTGTCCTATGCCTTTTTGTATGACTGAAAGACACTGGGAACTGCTCTCTTTCGCCCCTTCACCTTCCTGTATGCCAGAACTCTGCCTGCCTCCAGGGGCAGCCTCCTGACCCTGAGAGCAGCCAGTCCCATAGCAAAGCCCATTGACTTTGGATCCACGAGACTCCACGCTCTCAAGTCTATGATCTTCGTACTTCATGCTTCAGCTTTCTGCAGTTACATGAATCTGAAGAAGGCCCTGGCTGGACTGGGATGCCTTCTTGATGCAAAGTTCTTTCTTGTACGTAGACGAATGTCACTGGATTTGTTTCTCTAGACAATCCAGCCTAACACACAGGACATGTTCCAAAGATCTCAGAAAAAGATGAAACCGTGGAAAAGAGGAATGGTCCTCAGCGAATCATGCTTTCCTCAGTCCTTGCCTTCAGTCTTGGGTTTGATCAGTAGGACATTTGTAAGTGGGATAAAAGCCAAGATTTGAGATGTGCTTGTGCATGTAGGTCTGGCTTCTCTCTCACTGCTGAGAACTCTGCTCATCTCCTGAAAAAGCCCGTGGAACAGAGCTGTGTCATGTCAGCGAGATCCCCAGCTCACCTGCCTGGTGACTATAGCCACGTGAGTCAACCCATGTGGAAGAGGGGAAAGAGTGCTGCATGAGCCCCACCACATTACTAATCCACAAGCTCATGAGCAAATAACATGGTGGGGTTTTGTTTTAATTGGTGGCTTTAAGTCGCTAAGGGTGGTTTGTTACATAGCAATAGATAACCGATATACTCTTACTTCATCTTACTGTATACCACGTTTGTCTCTGATGGTCACCGCCTCCGAAGCCCCTTCCAATGACATCTCACCATTATTGCTACTGATGGCGCTACTAAGGTGACCCTACTATCGACAGCATAGGTTCCCCAATTCATTTGACCTGCCACCCCCTTTTCAGGGGAAAAAAAGTCACCCCACATGCCCCTGGCAACTACAAATGGGGTATGGGCAGGAGAAACAGAGCCACATATATAGAGGGGTTAACAGGATGTTTCTTTAAAGACCGAAGGGAGGGAAAATCCCCCCAGATTCCTTATCCCTCAAACCCAAACAGTGGTCTCAGTGGATGAAAAAAAAAAAGGAAGTCAAGTAAAACTGAAATGGACTGGGAGACTTTAATGACTGAAAGAACAACAGAAGCTTTTTCTACTATTGTCCATAATCCTAGATAAAATGCAGGTATCCGCTTTTGCCATGGTTTCAACACTGCCCAAGGGGGTGGCATGTCCGGCTCATCGGGGAAACACAGGCCTATAAGAAGCATGCTACGGGATGATGCTTCACAGAGCAGACAGCATCCCGAGGATATGTCACGCACACCAACACCGGCAACAGCAACAATGCCTTAGCATCAAAGAAAAAAATAAAACAATCCCCACAACCGTGTTGCTGTCTCTGCTCCCAGGAAAGGCATAACAAGGGGTTCTACTTGTTCAAAGCAACAACCACACCTCGATATCGATCAATATTTTAGACTGCTTTTGAATCATTTCCTGAATGGACTCTAAGACCGCATGTGAGGAATGCCTCATGGTTTCCAGAGACATCGAATCTTGTGATGTTCTGCTAGAGAAAAAGAGATCTTATAAGACTCAGCAGGACTAGAAAGAGCAGACCTTATAGTCTTAAGACAGCAAACTTCAAAAAGGAGCACTGAAAAGGATGCTGACATGTAGTAAAATATTAAAGAATCATCAATCAGAGACTGGAGCTTTCCCAAGCTAGCTACTAGTGCTCTTTCTTTGGGAAGAACTGGTGCCTTCGTCACTGACCAGGCTGAGGACCGATATCAGAGGTCGTTGTCATGCTCAGCTCTCTAGCCACCTTCTCCGTGGTCATCCCGAAGCCTACAGAATGAATTCCTACAGCCTTGCTGTGTTAGGCTTTGTTCCCTAGTGAGGCAGAATCAGTGACCCTTGTATGTGTATATAAGCAGGGGTCTTCAAACTTTTTAAACAGAGGGCCAGTTACTTCACTGTCCCTCAGATCATTGGAGGGCTGGACTATAGTTAGAAAACAACAACAGCAACAAAACTATCAACAAATTCACTGCAGGCCCAGGATGAGTCGGCTGCTAAGCAGACAGTGGCGATGGGGAAAAGTCCTGGTGGGCCAGATAAATGTCCTCAGCCAGCCACATGTGGCCCAGGGGCCATAATTTGAGGATCCCTGATATAGAGAAAGAGATTGCTATCAAGACATTCTTTACACTGTTGTAGAAATAGGTTAGTCCATTGAAAATCCACAGTCAGATGTAAGCTGTTGGCTTTTCCGGACTTGTGTAGCTATAGGAACTATTGAACAAGAAGATGAATGAAGTTGAGGTCGGCGGAATGGATCTAAGATCAGTAAGTTGGGGGCATTGGCAGGAAACTGAACAGGAGGTCAACAAACCAGATATAAAATACAGATCCTACAGAAGCTGAAGGGGCAAGAGAGAGCTCAGGAGCTCTCTTATACAAAAGGCCAGGCCCAAAGAAGGTGTCACCAGGCTTTGACCTTTTCAATAACTTGTACTCCACCCCTATCTTCACCCAAAGTCCTTTGAGATGACATAAAATCTAACCATCAAACACCTGCCCAACAGTCCTCCAGTTCACTAGTTTGAAAGACATTGGCTGTCAGCACACATCGGGAGTGTGTGTGAGCCTGCACATCCACTTCCCTGCCCAGTCCGGAAGAACAAGGTAGACCGGGGACAAAGATGAAACTTCACCATAGACGTTTTGGTATTAACTTAATTTTTTAAATGTGCTGTCTAATAAAAACTTGGCAGAGATATTTAGGAAAGACTATATGGGTACATTTAATAACTAAAAAGTCGACCACAGAACATGAAGAGGGGTTAAGTATCCTCAATGTCCAAAGATACCCCAGCTAAAACGGGGCAGATACATCTTTTGAGCCCAGGTCTGTCTGACTGCAAAGTTGGGAACTCTGAACTTTTGTTTTCCCTTCTTCAAATGGAGAATAATCACAACATTTTCCCTGCATACGCAAGGATTATCGGGAAGTTGTCATGTAAGGTCAAAAATTAAGATTTAATGTTAAGTGTTGTCTTTGCATCTTGTAAAAGTCTAGAGGGCTTCAAATGACCAACCATAAGTCTATCTTTCCTTCTACAACTGTGTGTAAGCTCGCCTAGCCCAAAGCCCTCATGGTCACAAGGGCCAGACACCATCTCTACTTATCCTGGAGTAGCAGGTTTCAGATTCCTTCCTACGGATTTATTGAAATAGGGCAATTACACACTCCCAAGAGGACCAGGGGGCAGCTCACACTCTTGTTACTACAGTCTGTCTCAGTTTCTTCTGTTCCCAAGTACAACCTCCATGCAGCAGTTGGGCTATGGGTTCTATGCCTGACAAAATATTGTCCCTCTCATCTGTTCTATATCTAGTGAAGTCTCACTGCATCCCTATCTACCTTGTTCCCCATGGAGATGGGAGGGAAAAACATTGAATTTGGAGTAGCTACTCAAGAATTACACCTAGGCTCAAATACATTCTGCCTTTTTGCTGACAAGCTGGGGTCATTTAAACTTGGCATGTATCATTTATTTGATCATCTTTAACATTGTGGGGAAGAATCTTTCTTTCATCAAGTGGATGAAATGAAGGCAAATGTAAGAGAGGCTTACTCAGAAGATGAGTTATGTGAGAGTGCTTTGCAAACCATGGATTATTTGGGTCGCTTTTACATCTCATACCTGGGTCTGGTCAATAAGTTATTGGTGGTTGGATGGTGCACTCATAAGGTCCAGGAGACACATTCAAGGGATGAAAAGCTTAATGTTTGGAGATAAACATATAGGCAAGAGACTTCCATGAGAGATGGTAGTAAAAAGTGCCAACCAAGTACAGTAAACTCCAGGACTTTTTGGAAATCAGGTCATTTTTAGTAGTTTTTCATACCCAGTAAGTAATACACCCCTTTCCTACTGTACAGTGGTGGGAACAATAACAGTAGTCACATCTACCATCCCTCCTCTGTGACCTTACTCTTAGTCCAAATGCCTAATGGAAGGCATGGTTCAGCAGTTATGGAAAGACTTCAGGATTTCAGGTTCTTAAATGAGTTGCAGAAGATCCAGAGTGTATAAAATTCTCATACATGCTATCTTATTTAAACTTCCCAATAAACTTCAAGATTGTAATAATTCATTTCATAGATGAGACACTTAGCATCAAGCAAGACAATGAAAGGGGGACTGGCGGTGCTGCGGAATGAAGATAGGGCGGCTAGCCACAAGGCTAGTGGTTCACATCCACCAATCACCCCGAGAGAGAAAGATGAGACTTGTCTGCTCCCATAAAGATGTCTCGTCCCAGAAATCCTGTGCAAAGGTTCTGCTGGAAGGAGAAGTTCTAGTCTGTGCATTAGGATTACTTTGACTTTGACTTTGAGTTTAGGAAGCAAGCAAGTATCTCTGTAGAAAACACCACAGGGGATGCAAGTGTAAACTTCGGTTCACTGAGAAGGCGACTTATAGGCAATAACAAGAAAACAACCATGCCGAAACTGTCAATACTACTGATCCCAAACTGCCCAGAGGGGAAGGGGAAAAAAAAGAAAAGTTGGATTTATATCTTGGCAGACTTCTTTTATGAAGGAGAGTCTGCCATTCCCAGTGTTTGCAAGGGACTACAAAGGTAGAGAAAAGCCCCAAATCAGTCTTCTATTGCTTCCACAGCTATCGAATTACAGGCAGCATGAGACTCTTTGGTAAACTGGGCTTCTTTTGCAACTGCTCTTCCATCTGTCATAACAGCTCGTTTTTACCAATTGTCTCTAAGTAGACATCTTCCCCCACCCCCTGGACATCTCATAACACCACACCCTTTCAATAAAAGCAGGTCACTAGTCTGTGAAAGCACCAACTCCATCTGTGGTATCCCAACTTGAATTTAGCCTCTGGTGAAGCCCCTGTGATCATTGACCTTGGATGTGAGTAGGCTTGCGATCAGACAGAGTGCCCTGCAAAGTGGAGAAATGCAGGTGCACTTAGGTTAAAATTTAACACCTTATCATTTGTTCTCCCTTTTGACCCATTTAAAATTTGTTCATTTTTATTGTTTTCTGCTTTTTTTTGGATTGAGTTTTTCTGTGTTTTATTTTGATATCATTGTTGAGGTGGGGAGTTATATCTTTTAAAAATATATAAAATCTCAAAGTAGGTAAATCTCTAAAGATAGTGACTAGATTCATAGTTTCTTAGGGTCATGGCAGGGTATGTTGGAGGGAAATGGAGAGCTAGTAATAATAAGAATGGAGAAAATGTTCTAAAATTTATTGTGCTGATGATTGCACAGCTCTTTTGCAATATATTTAAACCATTGAGTTATATGGTATGTGAATAAAACTGTTAAAAATAAAAATTCAATTAAAAAAGAGGATATAATACATAAATAATGTTTAAAAGCGATCACACTCTGGGAATGGCGATTTTCTACAAATACATTGTATATTTGTAAATTTGTAAATACAAATTGTGTTCTAATACAATATGCTGTTCACAGTTGAATGTACATTACTGATTTTATTGTACTTCAATTGAATGGAATGTTTATAGGCCACTAAAATGTTATTAGAGCATTTTTAAAAATCCTCTGACCATACTTTCCAAAGGCTTTCTCAAGAGAGTTCTATAATCAATATAATGTCATTCATTAGAATCTAAAAATAGTAAGCTATTTATGTAACAATGATGGAAGCTCTTGTAAATGTAATAAATAGTACTTTTATAGGAAAAGTAGATGCCAATACATTTTTAGAGCTTCTCTTGGTTAATTGTAAAATGTTTTAAATGATGTGTGTAAAATTTATTAGTAACATATATTTTATTACTAATATACATTAGTAATATATATTTATTAGTAATATTTTTTTGCCAAAATATCCCTTTTACATTCTGGGAAGTGAATTTTTCAGATTGACTCATACTTGAATTGTAAGGTTTTTTTGAATTCTGTTTATCTCCTAAAGTTAAAAAAAATGCTGTCAGTGCACTAATATTAAATTTATATATTCTAATTTTGTGTACACTTTGAAACTCTACTGTAAAATAATTGTGTCTCTTATACAGTTCATATCCTATTGTCCTCTGTGAAGTTAAAGGGCATCTGATGACCATTTTTGAAAAGCAGACTCATATCTCTGCCTCATGGCACGTCCATGGTTGTGGGGCTTCCTTGAGGAGGGACTGTCAGTGTCACTCGAGAGAATGACAGAAGATGATTCTGTTGACTTTGTTTCCACCCACCACAATCCAGCTGGTAGAAATGTGTGAAGGAAATGACATGGAAGAAGATGTGACATCTTGCTGTCTCCTCCCCCCTCCCCCCGAGAGTACCAAAGCTTCCTCCAGGTACGCGCGCAGGCTCTAGGAAGCCTACGTCTGGATCACAGATCAGCAGCTGAGAGCAACTGTCTCCTGAAGTACCCCATCAGATTTCCTGATGCCACCTTTGCCATCTGCAGCAGCAAAGTGATCTAAGATCAAGTCACTTCTCTGCCGATAACTCCAGTAGTTTCCCATCATAGCTAGGTTGTCGTGGCTATGAGACCTCCATTCATCAGGTGCCTGCCTATCAAGGTCATTTGCTATGCCCTCTCATTTGCTCAACTGCAAAATGCTTTCACTAGGTAATATGTGTAGCACACAGACACACATCATCTCCCTCAATCACCATGACACACCTTAATTGAATTTGAATATTAAAAGTTATTGTTTGGGGCAAATTTATACACATAGGGAGAATGAGCGGAATGGATACCTTGGATGTAAGAAAGAGTCAAACCACTGGCTCGGTTATCCTCTTTTGAACAAGGTAATTTGATGAAAGTCAGACATAAAGGAATGACTAATAGGGAAGAGTAGAAACTTGAAGGCCATCAAGAAGAAATTAGCTACCTGCTGAAGATGATAGACACAGTAAACGCCAGTTCACTTGCATCCAAATTGTGACCTAAAGGGAGGAACCTGCCTAAAATTTCTTGGAAGACAAAATTATTTTTACTATGCAGCATTCAGGCTAGTCAGTCAGTAGTACCTAACAAGCCCCATCACGAACAATTGTGTCCTTGCTTGTTGTTTGTTCTAGTACTGTGCTGCTGGGTTGATTCTGATTCAGTGACCATAGTTTAGAGAGTAGCATTGCCCTGTAAGGTTTCCTAAGTTGTCATCTTTATGGGAGCAGGTCTTGTCTCACGTTGAGGGGTGGTGGTGGTGGTGGTGGTGGTGGTGGTGTATTCAAATCACCAAACTTTCAGTTAGCAGCCAAGTGATTGACCACTGCTCAATCAACTCTAGCTGGCTTTTATCCATTAATAATTTTATTGGCAGCAGAATGTCATTATATGGAGTTCCAGTCTATCAAGATTTTATCTTGAAATGAGGATGATCCCAGCAAATATAACCATAGGCACAAACAAGTCGTCTATTGCTTGGTCTTTGCAGTAACTTGTAGACTAAACTTGAACCACTGGAATTCTCCTGTCACATGGCCCATACCAAGAAGTTATGGCCAAATGGTCTGTTGAGAAAAACACCGCCCCTCTGCTCTAGGTAATAGGCATCAATTTAGAACAATTAATAAACAATTATTACTAGGGTTTGTGGGCTTTCCTCTCTTATTTATTCTATCTGCTTCTACATTTCTTGAGGCCTAGGATAATAATTTGCATACTTGGATACATGGGTGCATGAATGATTTCTTTTAGAAATATTAGCACAAAGTTGGTTCCCTAAGAGACACAGGTTAATGATGCAACAAATGTCCAACTTTTCCAAAATACTGCACCACTCTTTCACTGCTGATATCAATTTAGTATTCTCTCTCATGAGTTAAGGGTCCCCTAATCCACTGCAACATATTGTAAAACTCCTGAACTTTCAAGAAAACGAGTCATGTAGTTGCTGAGATGCCAAATCCCCAATCCCTGGTTCAGAGGTCAGTCTAGCAAATTCTCCTCATTCACACACTTGCAGGGACTAACATCCCTAACTTGACAAATCAGGTGACAGAATGCAAGGCCAGAGATGCTGTTTCAAGCCCTAAGAGCCAGAGATAAGACCATGAAGGGACAGATGGATGTGGCAAGAGAGCAAACTTGGGTCAAGTTTTATTGGGATCTTCCAGTCTTGCTCAGCATAGCTACAGGAATGAGAAACAGCTGGAAGCAAATGAAGAAGCTCTTCCTTGATTGGTCAAGCAAAAGAGTGCATCAAGGCTCGCATTACCAAGCTACCTTTCTGCATCCTGGACTCAAAATCTTTTATTAGGGCCTTACAGGGTGGTGGCTGGCATCTCATGGGTGTCTGTTAGGGTGATTTGGTAAAAGAACTGGTCTTCTGCCAACCTCTGTTGGGAAAAGGTGTCACGAAGATGGCATTTTGCCTATATCCGGTGCATTAATGGGGAGGTGTTTTCAGCCCTCAGGGCATCAAAACATCAGGCTGAGGACACATTGGCTATTACTGCATATGCTAAGCAAACCCAAACTGGTTTTAGCCAATTCCTTGAACCCAACCACTTATTTTTCTTAATTAAGCTGGAAGCAGGCAGTTGCCTTATAAGGGAAAAGTTTAAAACAGGAAGTTTATTCTTAATTTAACACAAATATAAAGAATTGTGACAAATTTGCAGATTTAAAGCCCTCATGTATTTGTGGCGGTCATGTACTTGATGTCAATTTCATGATTGGGATGTAGGGGTGGAGTCTAGCCTGTCAATCTGGAGAGAGCCATTGAGTAGCCAATGAGACCTCTGTGTGGGCATTCTCCTTAGAATTCTGGGAAGTCTCGCGGTATTTCTCTGGTGGAGATGAGAAACCATATCCCCAGTTGTTGGTAGCCGCTCCACTGACAAGACAAGATGGCAGTGTCCAAAGAACCAGAAGAGCTGGAGGAGAAGTCACATGGCCTTACCCTGATGTAATCAGACCTCTGAAGCCAGAAAAGCCACAGAGAGAACCCTGCCAGCACTGAGATGCTTCTATCATCAATGGATACTGCTGATGGACTCTGAGCCCTGGAAACAAGGAGCCATGGGGACCCCTCTCAATGCCAGGACTCTGCACCCACTGGTCTGTGACTTCATGAGTTGGAAGGAAACTTTATAGACTGGTATGGGACATATGGACTAATATCAGACATGACTTTGAACTGGACTGGGTTGGGATGCTTTCTCAATGTTCCATTCCTCTTGTATATAGACCTTTCCCTTATATCCATATGCATGTCTATCAATTTGTTTCTCTAGTCTACCCGGACTAACATAATATTAGAGTTCACACCCCAAGTAAAACTAAGGGTAGTGATTTAAGTAAGATAGTAACTCAAAATATATTCCACCTTAACCTTGCCTTATTAATACAACAGACAAATTCACTCCAAAACCAGACCAGAATCACAGGAATACAAGCTGGGATGTAGACTACATCACAAAATGAAGGGATATATGAACTAGTTCACTGTTCTGTCATGGTTGGCATCTTTTGGGTCTAATCTTGACTGATCTAACGATCATTTCCTCTCCCTGTCTGATTCCAGGTGAATCACACACTGCAGAGAGCACTGTGACACCCCATTTTCACCTATTTCCTGGTCTGGTCCCATACATCCCATCTACACTCTGTGAAAGTTGTCATTAAGCAATCTGTGAAAGTTGCCATTAAGCAACCAAAGGGCCCTAGGTATTTAAGAAATGCTGGGTACATTTCTAATATAATGGAGGTAAAGACTTTTTAGAGACATACCAGGAAGTTGTTCTTCAGGTTGATTAGATTAGTCAAACAGAAATTGGGAAAACAGGAATTCCAGTTAGAACCTCAAGCCGAAACGGTGGTTTCAAGTGACAATTTTTCACTTTTTGAAATGACAATTTTACAGCATTTTCTTTCTTCCAACAGAGTCAAAGTTAATCCCCTCTGCCAAAGCTTTGTAAATCATTCTTGTGACCAACAATAAAAACAGTTTATTTCTCAGGTTTCCATTCGCCAGCTGCAGAAAAACAGACTCAAATGTGACTTACCTGCCCAAATTACTTTATTTACTTTTTCGCAATATCTGAGACATCATTAAACTCTACATTTTAAAATTAATGGATGGAATTATGAAGGCTGAGAAAGGTTAAGTATGGTCCCTGTTTTTGATACTATCCCTGAACCTGTGTTTATTTTCCGCAGTGTGATGAGGGCATTGTAGCTGTGAAGAAAATGGTTCTATTTCTGATACACGGTGGTTATAATTGCTCTGTGCTTCACTTGTCTCACTACATTTTGGAGGAAACACTTTATTGTGGTTTGGGGGAAAATTTACAGAGCAAATTAGTTTTCCATTTCACAATTCAGACGCATTTCATTTTGTGACATTGATTATAATCCTGACAAAGTAACAGCATTCTTTGTATGTCTTTGGCCTCCCTGCTTTCATTCACTCATCTTTCCTGCCCCTTCCTGCCTTCTGAACTCAGTTTCTGGGGCCAAATACTGCCTTTTGGATCTCATAAGATTGATTTCTGGGGGCATGTGTCTTACAGATGTTGCTCATTTTTCATTGGCCTGTCTGTTGTTTGGCTGAGGAGTGATCTCTGGAAGTTGATTTCGTTTCAGGTTTATTTATTTATTTACTTATTTATTTTCTCATTTTTTAAGTATTGGAAGTTAATACATATATGATATCATTCCATAGTTCAATCACATCAAGCAGTATTGTACAATTGCTACTAAAGTCAGTTTCCAAACATTTTTTCCTTCTTGAACCATTTGACATCTTCCCCCTTTACTCCATCCCTACCCTCCACCCCCCAAACTCTTACTCTACATGCTCCCCTTATAGATTCATCAATCCTGGGTTTCATATACTGAAAAAACATATAGCACAAATTCAAGAAGGTGATCCCAATGACATAATACATCTGAGATAAACCCTAATGCGAACAAACAAACAAATAGCAACAAAAATACAGAAAACGTTGAAAACCAGATCAAATAACAAGGTTTGAACCTTTCAAGTCAGGTTTATCCCTTTGATCTTCTATACATATCTCTCTAATGCACTCTGTTTAGTAACCACTTTCCTGCATCCCTCTACTATGGACAGAGGGAGATCACCAGAGCCCTATTTCCGATGTAGTTCCCATGCGTATATCTTGGGCTCCCACTGTCATCCATAGCCTTTTGCAAACCAGAGTCTTACAATTTAGGCTTTGATCCTATTCCCTCCTTCGATTTTGGATTATAAGGATTCCATTTTCACTTAGAGGGCTGCTTGTTTGGAGACAAGTCTTTAAGACCCCAAACACGGCTTTGTCTAAGCCAAACACCATCTAATTTCTTCACGTATTTTGCTCTGGCACCCGCATCTCTTCTGTGTTCCCATTCCGAGGTCGAGTATGGACCAGGTCCATGATATAAGAAGTAATTGTTCTTAAGTTAGAGCAAAGATTTAGTGTGAGTCTCAAACCCGTTCTTGGAACTATGCTGTTGCTGTTTTTTAATCTGCCTTTGGCTCCCTTTCAGAAACCTCCTTGTTAAATTATGGTAGAGAGTCTTATCAATCATCTGCCTGGTGCTTAACAATAATATTATCTTTGATTAACCCCTGGTACTAATTTTTTAAAACCCTGTTGAGAGAGGGATGTTGGGCCAATGTTGACTAACTCCATATCACAGTACCTGAATTATTCACTTGTACAGAATCAATCCTTTTGTAGCTGGACAGTATTTACACAAACAATCAGGTACACTTGTAACTTGAGGATTTAAGTCAGAAAATACATGGTGTCTGAGAAAGCAGAACACAGCTGTACTAAGATGTTGAACTGTTGGTAGACAGTCAAACATGGTCTTGCTACATCAATGCCCTGTTTGCTGTGTTAAATATGGATTATTCTGGCAAACCTATGAGTGACATTCTCAGTGATGAGCATTGTAAAATTTCCTTGACAACTGACCTCCATTGTTTGTGTAAATAGTTTCAGATTTAAAGTGATGGTTGGGCTGCTAACTACAAGGCAACCAGTTCAAAACCACCAGCCACTTGGGGGAAGAAAGATGGGACTGTCTACTCCCGTAAGGAGTTATAGTCTCAGCATGTAGGGTCATTATGAATCGGAGTCTATTGGATGAGAGTGAGTTTTGCTTGGGGTGGGGAGAAGACTGCAGTCTAAAGAGTCCCATAGTTTTTGTATCACTCTTGGCCTTTTTATGAATTTGAATATTGTTTTACATTCTCCTACTGTGATCCAATCAGTGCAGTCAGTAGTTGTAGCCAGGTACCATCTAATTCTTCTTTTCTCAGGCTACTGAAGAGTGTGGTTCATGTTGATCATTAGTCCTGTGGACTGTTTCCTTTAGCCTTTTATCTTCATCAGTCTTCTTTACTCCAGACAGGGAAAGACCAATAGTTAGATCTTAGATGGCCACGCACAAGCTTTTCATAGACTGGTCACGCACAGTCACCGCTCCCCAAAATAAGATGTAGAACTATGCTATTGCAACTGTCCTAGATGTCGGGTCATTTTTGTCGTGGCTACAATTCAATGCAGGCTTCTCCTTGACTCAACTGAGGTCATTAGTGATGTTTGTTGTTGGAAGGGGCTTCAAAAAGTTAGTTGAAAATAAGAGATGTAAGAGCCTCTACTAAAATGATTTTTTAAAAGCTATTGGAAAAATGGGATTAAAAGATTTTGGAATTTTTCATAAATGTTCTGAAGCCCTCTCATGTTAACTAAGAAAGGGAGAAAGGAAAAACCGTGCAAGGAACCCTGTCTGAAGATGTAGGAGGTAATTTATGGGACCTGGGTCTCTTTGAGCTTGTGATCCCCCAGGTGATCTGCTGAGTGACCGTAAAGAAGTCATTTCACAACTTCAATCTCTACTTCTCATTTGTAAGAGTGACACTAGCGATGACCTCTGTACCTATTTGTTCCTACACTTTAAAAAGTGACTCAGTTACAACATTGTTGGTTTCCTTTTAGAAAGGTGGCCTTTGCTGTATATATTATATTTCATTTTCCCAATACAATGGACTGTTTTATAGTTTGGGTGATTGGACTTCCTGGTTCACTACAGTTTTAAAACTAGAACAAGTCACATATAATTCCCACAAAGTATCCCCTCAGGCTGATAGAATTGGCAGGCAAAGAGGCAGTACTTTCCTGTCTCAAGATTGAACTTGAATGGCACCTGTTGTGTGACATTGAGGCACTTGTGCAATCAATCCTCCAATGTTCAAGCACTGAAAGAGAATAGGGCAAGAGGACTGAGTGACATTTTGCCTGGGACTTTCCTACTTCTAAGCCTCTAATCTCCTGCTTTTCTGTCAGCTGTCTTCCACTCACTTTGCCCAACCAAATATAATCCCTCTTTTGGGATTAGCTCTAAGGTTTCTTCCATGTTGCCTGGTTCACTCTCTTCTCTTCTCTCCCTTAGTTTAAAAAGACCTCTTTTTAACTTTTCCCTCTAGAAACAATAATTTGTGCCACACATGGCAGTAATACTTCTCTGCCTGCTTTGTACCATGGTGATTTGTGCCCGTGTTTCACTCTCTTTCTGGAAGGCAGGAGTCACATCATTTGTCATATTATATTCAATTTAGCACCCAACACAGGGCCTTGCCCATAGCAAACAAATGAAAAAACAAACAAATGGAGAAATATGAGTAGGAGAATTCACTGGCCTGGTTCTCCTTTCTTGCTCCTCTTGCATGCTATGAATTCCCACGCCATCTGTTCTCTTGAATCTCTTGGAGTTCATTTGTTTAACCAATTGGTTGAGTGCTGGATACTCTGATGTGCCCCATGACTTTCCTGTGCTCTGTGCACTCAGGAAGTTCGGTGTGGCAGCTCACTACAGCAAGTGCCTACCTAAAGAAAACTTCTTATCTGTGATCATGTCACCTTCCCGTGGCAATCCACATACAACCACTGATTACAGGGCTTTAGAAGCCCACATTCCTAACCTCAGCTTGGTATTTCTATGAAAGGCCATATCAACTTTAGAGGTTTGATGAGCCTAACTGGGGAGATAAAAAAAATGATGCTTGATGCTGGTGATAATTATTGAATATACCATAGACAAAGAGATTTTAAAAAAATCAATCTTACAAGAAAGATAACTAGAGTATTCCTTAGAAGTGAGACTCATCTCCTTTGGACATATTATCAAGACAGACCAATCATTACAAAAGGACGTTGTATTTGGTAAAGGAGGGGGCCAAGGAAAACGAGGGAGATTCTCAGTGAGATGAGTGAACGCAACATGATTGTTGACTGAAACATAACATTGATCATGAAGATAGCAGGCAATGTTTTGTTCCATGGCACTTAGGTTGCCATAAATTACAACCAACTCAATGACAACTAATAACAGCAATTTGAGATCGACTAAGGGTTTCATAGAGATGACATTACAGTCCAACTTCTCCCTCTGAGTGATTCTGCTTCCTTTCTTTCAGATTTCATCTCAGGATCTGCTTTGCAACAAGTGCCTACTAGGTACCACCCCCTATTCTAGAGTAGTGAGCAAGATTAGATCACTGCTTTGGGGGAACATGCATTGAACTGGGAGGAGACAGACAATAAATGCATACACACTTCATATGGGTAAGTGGCTGAATAAGGGAGTTGAAGAGTGACGCAGGAAGCCAGAAGAAGAGTGCTATTCCGGCTCAGTGCATGAGTAACAACCTGAATAAAATGAGCGCGTGGGACATGGGGAAATCTTAGGGAGGGGTGTTTCAAAGGCTTTAGGCAAAAGTATACTTGGCATGGGCAGGGAACAGCAGGGAACATGGTAGGAGATGAGGACTTGTGGCAGTCATGTACTCTGGTGTCAATTTCATGATTGGGAATGTAGGGGTAGAATCTAGCCTGTCATTCTGGAGATAGCCTCTGAGACCTCTGTGTGGGCATGGCTTTCTCCTGAGAATTCTGGCAAGTCCGGCTGAATTTCCCCCTTGGAGATGAGAGACTCATGACTCAGTCCCTTGGAGATGTTCTACTGATAAGACACAAGGTGACTCCCTGGGAGACATTACAGCATGCTGATAGAGCCTGCGCCGTGGGAACTGGAGGAGCCACGGGGAGACTCCTACGAGTGCTGAGATGCTTGAGAAGTCACATGCTTCTACCACCATTGGTTACACAAGACTCCTCACCCACTGACCTGTGATTATCCTGGTATCATTGCATATTCCTTGTGAATCTGAAGAAGACTTTATAGACTGGTATCGGATGTATGGGACAATATAAACCTCTCCCTCACATACGCATGCGCATTTATAAATTGGTTTCTCTAGTCTATCCGGAGTAACATAGGGCCCATAGAATCATATCACGTGGGGTTTTGTACTTTTCATTGTTAGGATTTTGGATTATATCTCGCATGATTTGGGAAGTCTTTGGAAGTTATGAGTAGATAATTTACTTTGTTGTCAATAGGTGCCTTCGAGTTGGTTTTGATGTACAACAACCTGTATACAATAGCACAAAGCACTGCAACATTACCCTGTCTTAGACTGTGCTCACCATAGTTCTTATGTTTGAGCCCGTTGTTGCAACCACTGTGTCAATCCATTCCTTTGAGGGCCTTCCACTTTTCTGTGGTCCCTCTATTTTACCAAGCACACTGTTCTTCTCCAGGGACTGGTCTATCCTGATAACATGTCCCAAGTATGTGAGATGAAGTCCTATCATCCTTGTCTGTAAGGAATACTCTGGCTGCACTTCTTCAAAGACAAATCTCTTTTTTCTTTTGGCAAAGAGGTGTTGTGCAGCAGATTTACCTAATGCAATGCATTGTTCGAGCTCTTGACTGCTGCTTCATGAGTATTGATTATGGAGCAAGATCAAATCCTTGACAGCTCCGATCTTTTCTCCATCTCTCTGGATGCTACCTATTTGTGAGGAATTTTGTGTTCTTTACATGGATTTGTAATCCACGTTGAAAGCTGCAATCCTTGATCTTTATCAGCAAATGCTCCAAGTCCTCTTCACATTCAGCAAGGCAGGCTGCGTCATCTGCATATATCAGATGTTAATAGGACATCTTCTATTTCTGACCCTGAATTCTCCTTCGTATAAGCCAGCTTCTCTGGTTATTTGGCCAGCATACAGATTTAATAAGTGTTGTGAGAGGATACCACCTTCACGCACACCTTTCCTGATTTTATACCATAGGATATTTCTTTCTGCTGTTCAAAACAGCTGTCTCTTGTTCCCTGCACAGGTTCCCAATGAAGTGTTCGGGAATATCCATTCTCCGCAAGCTTACCCATCTTTCTAGTGTGCTCTGCATTGAGCCAAGATCCATCCGACATCACCATGGTATCCCTTGTTCCATGTCCTTTTCTGAATTTGGCCGGAATCTGGCAGCTCCCTAACAATGTGCTGCTGCAATCATTGTTGGATGATCTTCTGTTAAATCTTACTTGCATGTGACATTAATGATATTATTCTGTAATTTGAGAATTCTTTTTGGTCACCTTTCTTTGGAATGAGTAAAGATAAGGAACTCTTCCCGTCAGATGGCCAAGTAGCTGTCTTTCAGGTTTCTTGGCATTGGTGAATGAGCGGCGCTTCCAGTGCTTCATCGGCTTGTTAAAATATTTCAGTTAGCAGTCCATCAATTCCTGGAGCCTTGTTGTTGGCTAATGCTTTCAGTGCAGACTGGCCTTCTTTCTTAGTACCATTGTGTTTTGCTCACATGCTTCCTCCTAAAATTGTTGAATGCTAACCAGCTCTTTTTGGAAGAGTGCCTCTCTGCATTCTTTCTATCTTCTTTTGATCCTTCCTGCGTCGTTCACTATTTTGCCCACAGAATCTGTGAATATTGCAAGTCACTGTTTGAATCTTTTCTCCAGTTCTTTCAGTTTAAGTTGTGTGGTGTGTGTTCTTTCTTTCTGGTTTTACAACTCTGAGTCTTTTGTATTTCATTATCATATTTTACGTTGTCTTCTCGAGCTGCTCTTTGGAATATTCTGTTACTTCAACATGTCTTCCATTTGTGCTAGCTATTCTATTGCCTTTTGGGGCTGGGGAGGGGGTGGGGGGCGGGGAGGGGACATCACTGCTCTCCGGTGGTGGGAGTAGGATATTCTACTGCTTTTAAGCAAGTTTCAGAGTTTCCTCTGATATTAACTTTGATCTTTTCTTTCTTTCGTTCTTATGTTTTTAGTGGGTTTTTGCCTTTATTCATGCATGATATTCTTGAAGTCATCCCGGGGTGCATCTGGTCTTCTATCTTTAGTATTCAATGCATCAAATCCATTTTAGAGATGCTCTTGAAATTTAGGTGGAATATATTTAATAGCATTTTTGGTTGTCCTGTACTTATTTTAATTTTCTTCAGTTTCGGGCTGAGCCCTGGTGGCATAGTGGTTGTGCGCGGGACTGCGGCCCACTGGGACGGAGGTTCAATTCCAGCAGTGGGGCTGGGTCTCCTACTTCCACCACCGGAGAGCAGTGATGCCCCCACCCCCAATTTTTTTTCTTCAGTTTCAGCCTGACTTATATATGAGCAATTGATGGTCTTTTTCACAGTCTGCCTGGTTTTAATAGCTGATATTGAGTGTCTCCATTGTCTCTTCCCACGAAAGCATTCAGTTTGATTTCTATGTATCCTATCTAGAGGAGTCCACATATAGTTACTTTGGGTGTTGTTGAAAGATGGTATTTGTGATGAAGAAGTCATTGGTCTTGCAGAGTCCTATCATGTTTTCTCAGCTTCATTTCTGTCACCTAGACCAGATTTTCCAACTACTGTTCCTTCCCCTTTGTTTGCAGCTTTTGCATTCTAACCACCAAAAATTATAAATTCATTTTGATTACATGTTTGATCAATTTCTGACTGAAGATGCTGATAGATTTCTTTGATTTTCTTATCATTAACTTTTGTGGTTGCTACATAAATTTGAGTTATATTTCTTTGAAGACAGATAGATATTATCTTATCACAGACAGCATTGTACTTCAAGAGAGATCTTGAACTATCCTTTTTTACTATTAAATGCAACACCAGTCCTCAAGATTGTGCCAGTTCTGGCAGAGTAAACATGTGATTTTTATGATTAGGAATGGCCAATACTGGCCCATTTCAGCTCACTGGCATCTAGAATATCAATCTTTATGAGTTTCATTTTATTTTTAACATTTTCCAGTTTCTCTACATTCCTACTTCATACATTCCAAATATCAACTGTTAATTGATGTTTGTACAGCTATTTCTTCCCATCTAGAGTTGGCCCCTTCATTAAGTCAAACCACTGGAGGCTTCCCCCCACCCCCACCCCCAAGCTTTACTCCGCCCATGCCATTTTGGTTAGCCTGGAGTAGGCAACTCTTCCCCAGTAACACCTGGAGTATCTTCCAACCCGAGGGACTTATCTGGTGGTACTATGTCTGCTATTGTTCTGCTTCAATTCATTAGGTTTTCTATAACTGGCACTGTCTTGATGATAACCATAGGGTTTTCAGTGACCAACTTCCCTGAAGTGGACAACCTATTCCATTGTCTCTTCTTAGTCTGGAAGCTCTGCTGAAACCTGTTCATTCACTCATAGTCTTCAATATCACAGCAACACACAAGCCATCAGAGTCTGACCAAATGACAAAGGGGGAATTTACCTTAGCTAACCCTAAAAAGTCACTCTGGGTACAATGAGAAAGATAGAATTGTGGGAGGACAGAAATGGAGGCTGGGAAATCAATTAGGAGATGATTCAGCAGGAGTCCAGGGGAGAGCTGACAGTGAAAAAGAGTTAACTCAGGTGGAGGGTGGTACAAAGAGGATGGAAGAGGACCACAAAAGCATAACTTACATTATTGTCAATGTTACATTTTCTATGTTGGGATATAAGTTCACAGATATTTATCATACTACATTTTAATCATACTATTTCAAACAATAAACAAATTGATTAAATTCTTAGAGAAGATTTGGCACATACAAAATATCTACCAAAAGTTATAATTAATTACACTCTATTTACAAAACTTAGAAGAGGTGAGGTTCATTCAAAATTCAAGAGGAGTGTCAGCTAAGTTCACACAGAAATGGCACAATGACCTGGGTGATCCAAAAATTGAATTAAAAAAATCCAAGATTAGAGGAGGAAACTACATTACAGCTTAAATTCTGAACATTCAGTTTATGGAAGGCCATTGAAAGAACAGTGAAAGCCCCAAATCCATTTTCAGAGTCCCCATAAGGATTAAGCCTCTATTGAATTCCTTTGGACCACTGAAGAGACACATGAATAGTCTTGCCCTCAGACTGAGTGGACTGGAAAGGGGATTACTAAAGATATAGTTAGATTAAAATTTAGCAGATTATCATTTGTCTTTCCTGTTGACCCATTTTTAATTTGATCTACTTTCAATTCTGCTTTCTCTTGGGTTGAAGGTTTTCTGTGTTTTATTTTGGTGGTGTTGTTGAGATTTCTTTTGGAGGAGGCATCACTGCTCGAGACATTTTTTGGGGGGGCATCACTGCCCTCTGGTGGGAGTGGAAGGCCCAGCCTTGCTCCTGGAGAGCTGCTGCTGGGTTTAAACCACTAACCCAGTGGGCCACAGTCCCGCACTCAACCACTGTGCCACTGGGGCTCAATCCTCCAAGACTTTTTTAAAACTTATTTTCTTTTGTGGAATCTCTGGTAGATAAATCTGTAGAGACAGTAACTAGAGTAATAGTTCCTCACAGTTATGACAGGGGAGGCCTGGGAATGATAAGGAACTAAAATAATGAGTACAAGAATGAAGGAGTACACTCGTACAGATAGGAACCAGTAACAGAGAATCTAGGACAGATGATCCTTCCAGGACTGGTGGCAAGAGTAGTGATACCAGGAGGGTGGCAAGAAGGTGGGATAGAAAAGGAGACCCTATTATAAGGATCTACATATAACCTCCTCCCTGGGGTAAGGACAACAAGGAGGTGGGTGAAGGGAGATATTCAATAGTGTAATTATTATTATTATTATTATTATTAACAAAATAATAATAATTTATAAATTATCAAGAATTCATGAGGAAGGGGGAACCAGGGATGGAGGGGGGAAATGAGGAGCTAATACCAAGGGCTTAAGTAGAAAGAAAATGTCTTGAGAATGATGATAGCAACAAATGTACAAACGTGCTTGACATACAATAGGTGTATGCGTCGATTGTGATAAGAATTGTATAAGCCTTTAATAAAATGATTAAAAAAGAAAAGAAATATTACACACACACACACACACAAAGAATGAGTAAACTGTTCTAAAAACTGATTAGTGTTATGATTGCACAACTCTTTTAAATTTATTTAAACTATTGAATTGTATTATATGTGAATTATATGCCAGTAAGCTCTTTTTTAAAAACCCAAGGGATGTTACCTATATAAATCTTGAATTCATAGCCTAGATATAAATTTGATAGTTGTCTGAATATAGGTAAGACATAAAGCTTGATATAGATCATAACTGAGAGGCAAGACTAGAGAATTCCATCATTAAGAAGTTGGTTATGTCAGTGGTCAGTAGCCACTTCTGTGGAGTCAGTACTTATTCATGGGAGACATCCAACAGTGTAAGATCTGACAAAATAATAGTAATTTATAAATTATCAAGCATTCCTGGTGAGCCTATGCATGTCAGAGTAGAACTGTGTTGCATGGTGTGTTCAGGGATTACTTTAAAAAAAATTCCTCGGAGGTGTCTCTGGGTGGACTCAAATCTTCAACTTTTGGATTATCAGATGGGCATGCTATCCATTTTAGCCACCTACAGACTTTATGGCCATGAGGTTCACTTATTGCCATTGAGTCCATTCTGACTCTCAGTGACCCTAGAGGACAGAGTGGAACTGCCCCCGTACGTTCCCGAAGCTGCAGCTCTTTACTGGAGGAGAAAGCCTCCTCTCTAGCTCACTCTGCTGGTAGTCTCAAACTGCTGACCTGGTGGCCAGTAGCCCAATGCAAAGCTACTGTACCACCAGAGGGACCTTTGGCTCTGAAAAAGAAACAGAAAATACGACTGAGAAGGAGGGCCGGTGAGGAAAAATATGGAGAGGGTGATCAACTAGACTAGGTGGTGGGCCAAATGATTAAGTGAATGGACGTCAAATAAAAATTTGTCCAGGGACTTGTAAATACAGGCAACCACTATAGAAAATGACATAGCAATACTGGGAATTTTGAAATCCCGTACAATCCAGCAATACCATTACTAGGCATATAACCCAAAGAAGTAAGAGACACAACATGAGTGAATGGATACTTTCCCATGTTTATAGCAGCACAGTTCACAATAACAAGAAACTGGAAGCAGCCTGAATGCCCAATAGTGAAAGAATGGATAAAGAAACTATGGTACATACACACAATGGAAGGTTATGCATCATTAAAAAAACAATGATGAGAACATGAAGCACCACATAACATGGAAGGACCTAGAAACCGCTATGCTGGATGAAATTGATCAATCACAAAAGAGCAAATATTGTGTGAGTCCATTACTCAAAGGAGAAACACTAATTAAACAAAGCATAGAAAACAATTCCCAAGAGGTAGAGTGTCTGCCTACCAGCCATGGACTATGCATCACCTCCCTTAAAAGGGATCCACAAGAATCTCACATTATATGGAGTCCCTTCTTCAGGAAAGGTGAAAAGGGAGAAGGCCACTCCCTTGATGCCACACAACATTGAGAAAAGATTGTGACAAACCAACAGGCCCTCCACAGGAATGAGAGGAGAACTTATTGAAAGATCAACTTAAGACCAGAGAAGGGGAGTATGTATATTTTAGAGAAGGCCTTTTTTATTTCTGATGGTGGATATGGTAGACAAATGGGGAGGAGCAACTTCACATCCAGAAGAGATGCTGAGCACTAAGTGTAGGGAAGCTAAGGGGAGAATAACCCTGTTCTATGTTCCTGGGCAAACACTTTGAATAGATTTCTTCCCAACCTAAACATTATGATGACGATAGATACTGACCTGACAGGGAACATGGCCACACCAGAAGGACTCAAACTGACAAACTGTGTCCTCCTTACCTCAAAATTATCTGTAGTGCTTGAACTTAGGCCTGAAATTCTCTGATGGGAGAGGAAGCTAGGGATGGGTACCCCAAGACTGTGGAAATGACTGTCGTTGGACCTTGGATGAGACCCCTGTCTTAGTAAGTATTCAATGAGAAAGGGACACAGACCACCATATGTTTAGTACTTCAATGTTCTCTGGCATTAATATAACAGGTATTAATCTGATAGGCAAAGATCTCCCTTGTAAAGAAAGTTACAGGAAATGTTTCCCTAGTGCCAAATTCCATGCTTAACATAAATAGAACGCAATCAGTTAATAAGTCAATCTGTACAAAGCAACAACTTGTGGATTATAGCTTGCAGTTAGACTGTACTTGCATGAACTGCTCATATCAAGAGTTCCTTAAATTCCATGCCATTGGAGAAAGTATCAATGTTATTAATGCAATCACCTTATACCCCAGGAGGATGATTGAAATGTTTTTCTTTTTTGTTTCTTGGGGGTCTGTTTGTTATGGCTGTTGTTGTTCATGTTAGTTTTTGTTTTTGTCCTGATCTGACCACTAAAGTGAGCTAGAGTTGTTCATGACCTGTGGACAAGCAGATATATTCTGGGCTCCCACTTAATTATAGCCCCAATCCAAGAACTGTTAGTTCTTTTAAGGTGGCCTTGTTCAATACTCCCCTTCATGAAGAAAGCACTGAAGATAAGAGTGCTAGAGTAAAGTGTGGTGAAGAAAGCAGAGGGGGCTCAGCTTCCAATTGAAATAGGGCTCGGGGTCTTAAAGGAGCCATATTCAAACAAGGAACCATATAAGCCAGGAGTCAACTAGGTCCACATTGCATAAGCACACCAGCTTGTGTGATCCGAAGACGATCAAAATCATCCAAAGATTAACAAAGTCCGTATATGATGGAGGGTGAAGTAGAAGAGCTTAATTGTGAACAGCCAATTTGTAGAATCTTAGGGAGAGAGGGGGAGCCCAAAATTCATCTGCAGTATATCTAGTCATGTTAAACTTTTGGCAGATCCCCTCTGTCCACAGGTACAGGCGTAGAACAGCTTTACAATCAGACAGAGATTGTTGTAAGCTTGATTATGGTGGATCAAGCTGCAGTATAATATGATAGTTGGTCAGTTGATCTCGCTCTTGATCCAATTTAAATTTATTCTCAGCTTAAATATTTCTTCCTTGTTCCATGACAGAAATTTCTTCTCTAGCTTTTAAAATATTGTTGGTGGTCTTTTCTTTCTTTTTTTTTATTTTATCTTTATATTATTATTTTGTTTCAATTTCTGGGTTTTTTTATTGTTTCTGTTAGGTCTCCTAGTTTATGAAGCACATAATAAGTGGATGCATAGAGACAATAACTGATGCACTCTCAGGGGTGAGGATGGAGAGGAAAACAATGGATTTGGAAGGGGGAAAGAAGCACTAGAATTGATCGTGATGATGTATATACCACTTTTTTAAAAAACGACTTAATTATGCAAGTACATAATTTATGAATTTTATTTATACCAAGATAACTACTGAAAACAAAACAAAAAGAAACCAAAATTTACCATGATGAACCTGGGTGAAGAAGGAAGAACTTTTGCTTAGGGAAATTGAGTTTATGTTAATGGTGGTGGAAAAATATGAGAAAGGATATCAATGATGGTTGTACAATAGGAAGAATGCAATAAATGACACTGGATTATATATGTGGAAGTTGTTGAATTGGAGAATTTATGCCACACTTTACAAAAGGGATTACACTAGTAACTAGGGATACAAGGAAGAAGAACATGTTCTAAAATTGATTGTATAACTCTTTTTGGTATGACTGAACTGTTGAATTGTATGTTATGTAAAGTGCCAATAAAGCTGTTTTTAAAAAACATTGGACTGGGATCAAGAGAAAACTGAAGGACAGAAAGTGAATAGACTGAGCATAAACTATGCTTTAATTATAAATGGGTACAGGAGAATGGGAGAACAACGGGGAAAGAGTCAAGGAAAGGATAATTACAGGGAGAGAAAGTCATTTATCAGCAAATATTTGTTGAGGATTTAAGTATCAGTTTGTGGGGTGAAGAATTACTATCACCAAAGAATGTGAGCTTTGTCCTCTGTTCTCAAATGATAAGCTCTAAATGCTTGGAATTTCTTGAGTGCCTGGAGTGCCTGGTATGCATGGCGGTCTCCAAACCAGACCTGATCATTTTTACTAGCTAAAGAGACAGTGCTTCACATCCTACTTTGGTGACCAATTAACATTTTTGAAAAGTCTTCAAAGCTAGAGAATGGCCATCAAGATGACTCAGGGAATGGGAATGCAGCTCAGAAAACTCATTCTATGACATCAACCCCACTTTGGGGGAAGGGAAGGAGAGTGGAGACTAAAGTTCAATTGCACAGACATTTAGTCAAGCAGTCATGCCTACATAATGAAAGCCCAATAGAAACTGTGGACAATGAAGTTTGAAGAAATTAGCCTGAATAAGCCTTTCAATTCACAAAAAGGTAACGTATTTCAGGGACCATGTAAACTCTGTGTTCAAAACATACCTGGGCAACAGGGCATGGGTTATCATGCACAAATGGGTGGTTGTTGGCGGGGATTAATCAGATAGGAGCCAGGACAACTCGTCCCTTATAATAGGAGACAATGTGGGTACGATTGCAGGGGGGTTGGTTGGCTTCATTGTGGGAGTATTGGGATGTCCTCCTCAGGTTAATTCTATTTTCGCAGTGAAAGAAGTAGAATGATCTTTCTCTAAATGTGAATTGGAATGAGCGTCTGAGGTTGAAGAAAAAAGGAGGCAGTGTAAAATAGTGGTCCATGCCAGTGAAAAAGCCAGTACGTTCACCACACAGACTGTGCTAGATACCATGTTAGCACTCGTGATAGATCCGTGAACCGGACAACGATCTTAGCGCTAAAGGAGCATGCACTTGAATGAATGAGCCAAAGAAATGGACTAAGATTTTAGGCAGCACAGCGAGGTTTGGAATGAAGATTTTGCTTGAGGACAGGCACACAGTCGTGTATGGAACAACCACTTCAGGGCATTTGCCAATGGTTAGCTGAGGAGCTTTTGATTTCCGACAGAGACGTGTCTAGAGAATATAGAGTAAATATTCATAGCTGAGGCAGAAATACCAATACTTTAAAAACACCTACTTAAAACTAAAGAAAAATAACTTAATTTACTGACATATCCTCCCTACCAATTTTCCCTTTTTTCTATCCCTCTCACCACTGCTTTCCTCCAAAACTCAGTTCTTGGATAGGCTATTCCAATGGTCACTTAGTAGTTCCTGTTGCTATTATGTTCTCCTTTTAAGCCAGTCAATAAAATCTTGTTAGATTACATTTCCATAGATGTAACAGTATGTCACTTTCTTGATTCGATGTCCAACAACATCTGACTCCCTATAGAATAAGATGCACATTGATTTTCACTTTAAACTCCATTCTCAATTTACCCAGGCTGTGCTTGTATTCTCTCACCTGAATAGACTGCTCTATGCAGACCCATTTCCTGAGTGGTTCTTATCCATGCCTTTGCACACATTGGGAGCTTCATTTGGAGCACTGCCAAATTCCCATCTGCCTTAATGTACTTCCTCACCTCAATGCTCTACTCAAATAGCTTCTCTTCTGCCTTCTCGAGCACGCAGTGAGCACCAACCACCATGCCACCAATGGCTTATATAACTCTATTAATACTTCCAAGTTACCTAAATTGATCATTATCCTTTACAAGTAAAACCCTCACCTCCTCGCCTAAATAGTAAGCTTAGAGCAAACAGAACCCAGGCCTTCCACTGCTGTCTTACTGTCAGCACTTTTGCACTTGGAGAACCAACCTCTCATTTTCTTTTTCGGTATTTGATTTTCCATGCTGACTCACAGGCCCAAGGGAGCCCATCAGGAAATTCTCATGCCAATATCTCTGATTGGTGGCTCCAATTTCAGGAAGCTCACATGAGAAGCCGCCTCTCAATTTGTTTTCACTCCATTAGGAAATTCTTTGTGTTAATTCAACATTTTGTCCCAAGATCCATTAAGTAAAGCTATGCTGAACGCAATTTAATTAAAACCCTTGTGATTTTTGCAAGATTGCCAAAAGTGCTAGTCTCTGTGGGCAGAACCAGGGCATAGAAAATGCAGAGATTTCAGCTATTGACATAGCCGTGAAGAGTCCAATGACTCAGAGTGGTCGAAGATGAAGTGATGGGAAGTCTCTCCCACGTAGGATGAGGTCACTTGACTGATTGGTTTTGCCAAGGTAGCTTATTGTTAAAAAAAAAAAAAAATTTTTTTTAAAGTCACGTTGTAAAATCAAAACTACATAATCACAAAAAGTCCCTACCCAACATGCATATAAACATACAGCCTCTATAACTTTGCCTAAATAAGTATAATATCAACCGAAGTGTGTCAGGAGAGCCCTAATAACTACAGTAAAAGCAGCAACTACCATTTTACAGAATCTGACATTCGTGGTTCCCCAGATAAAATCTGTTTGAAGCTGGGTCTTCACAGCAGCCGGTCCATCGTTTTTTCTTTTTTCCTCAGAAGATGGATTGAGGACTTACTATTTAGCAAGTGGGAAAATAGAGAATGCAATGTGAAGTCAGGCCTTCATTCTGTCTTCAAAGAGTTTATGATTCTGTAATGGGAAGCAGATCATGAAAGCAGATAAAGATGTTCACCTTAAATTCAAGTTCGAGGAGAGAAGGTGTAAGTTGGAAACAGTGGGAATAGATAGAAGAAATCATTTGGATGGGAGAAGAAGAAACATCAAGAAAGCTTTCACAAAAGACCACTTAAGTGATGAACAGTTGAGGCAGGAAACAGGGAAAGCATTTCAGGAGGACGGAGCAGCATACACACATCATGGAGTCTGAAACCAGTTTAGTAGGGGGCTTCCAAAGATTTGATGTCACTCGTCTGAAGCTGCAAAGGTTGCCAGGTGCCAAGTCACAGAGGGACCTCAATGGGTGCCCAATTTCCATTAACATGTATGGGATTAAATTGAGTTTGCTTTTCAAATGTTCTTTTGTGGTTACTGAGTGCCCACACGACACCACTTTTCTTATTACTGCACAATTCCACCAACCCTTTTAGATAATTGGGAACACAATGCTGCTTCCTTTTTCAGAGCCTCACAAAATGATGGCGCTGGGTGTGTTAGTCCTGGTGAAGATAAAGGTGTGATGGAGCTGAGAGACATCTGACCCCTGCTGCAGGAAGGCCCAAACTGAGGATGTGAAGTGCTGCCTCTGTTAAGAGAGGGCTGCTTAGTGTGTGGATACAGAAACAGAGCCAAGCAGGAATTATGGGAGACAGCTTTCATTTCGAGGGAAGAAATATTTTCTAAAAGAAAGAGTAGAACCTGCCTTTTCAGGTACCCTCTAGATTCTCTAGCACTTTGAAGATATTTAATTAACCAGGAAGACAATATGTCAGCATCTTAGATGTGCTACCAGTGACTGATATTATACACAATTTTCCATTTAACCTTAATATCTTTATATTTTAAAATGATGTTTTTTATTAAAGAAAATACAGGAGGTTTTAAGAGCAGATCGAACAAGCAAATGTCTGTTCTTTTCATATTTCTTAGTCTAGGTTCTTTAGAAGCAAAAGTAGTATAGATAGATGATAGATAGATAGATAGGTTTATATCAAGAAAATGGTTCACAGAGTTGGAGAAGTGGGCAAGTTCCAAGTCTGTGGATCAGATGTTAAGCTAGAGGTGTCTCTTCATTTTGTGGTGCTGGTAAACCCAAGATCGACAGGCTTGTGGTCAGAGAAGTGAAACCAAAGTCATCAGGTTAGACAGCAGTTTGCTGAAGTTTCCTAGAATCAGCAGACAATATGGCGGGCCATTGACTCAAGTCCAGAGAACCAGTTGATGAGTGAGGTACAGGATTCAAATGTAGCAAAAATCAAGCAAACTTTTCCACAGCTTATATTTATACTTACACTGGAACAAACCACATGCTCAAGGAGGTCTCATCATGAGCTGGGGAGGACAAATTACTAAGGCTTAAATGCCAAACGTCTTGAGTGGGTAATAACTCCGTTCTTGGCTTTGCACTAGAAAGAATTCACACTGAAGTCTGTTTTGTAATCCAAGTCAGTTTTTTTATGAAGGATGGAAGAAGTTTCAGGTTTTATAGGCTCAAAGGCCTACATGCTATTTCAGGGAAGTGTTGTCAAACTATGCAGTGGCCACGCGAAAGTTCACAACTGGACATGAGCCACCTTGTGTCCACACATGCGGCATGGAGGTCAGAGAGAGCGCGGCATAGCAGGAGCGGGTGTAAGAACCGGGCAAAATGAGACTGGCCTTCCTGCCACCAGGGTATTTCAAACCTCGGGGAGTTGTGGTTGGACGTGTTAGTTGACCCCATGGACTGAATTAAGCCGACCAGGGTGGGATCATGAGCCGGGGCCTAGTTTGCACTGCCCAGGTGTTCTGCTCACCTGGCTTGGAACCTGAAACTGAACATGTCCAGTTTGTGAGTCTTCATGGGTAACTAATGCTTGCCTGATTTCCAACTTCCTCAGGGCGGGAGGGGAGAGGCTTTGGGGGGGGGGGTGTTATACAGGCTAAAGACCCCTGTCTCTAGCTACCTAACAAAACCACTGAGAGTGGTGGGCCAGAATTCTTTCTGGGTCTGATGTCTACTGGGGAAGGGTAGTGTGAGAAGGGGTTTCTGACTTCAGAGCTGAGGTTGCCTAGGTGAACATACCTCACCACCTGTTTACACTGAATATCCACCGCGTACTTGAGACACAGAGACAGGGAGCAAATGGATATCTGTGACCATATGGATAAAAGCGCCACTAAAACTTGACGATGGGCCCCGAAAAAAAGACTGATTTTTTCATCCATTTGAAAAGTATGTTCTGGGCACCTCTACTATGTCAGGCACTGAGTGACAGTGAGTCCTTTCCCTCCAAGCGAGCACAGCGTAATGAAGGAGAGAGACATAACTGTCACTTAATATGGAAAGTATCATGATGGCACTAAGATGGGGCAGTGAACAAATATGGAAAGACGTGTGTGTTCTCCGACAAAAGGGTAAAGGGAGAATTTTTGTACCTTTTAGTCTCGGTTTTCTTACCAATGAGGAGAGTAGATCCCCTGCTAAGAGTGAAGTGGGTGGGGTGAGACCCAAGATCAAGAAGAATTGCAAATGAGTGAGCTAGAATTGGAGTAGAATGAAAGGAGAAACTGATAGGACTGGGATTGTTGAAGGACAACAGAGGGGGTAAACACTTTGCCCAAGTTAGATAGCTATGTTTCTCATTTTTGGGGAGGGCATACTTCTATTTTTAACAGCTTCTCTAAAGTGTGTCAGGCAGCTGTGATCAAGGTTGGGCAAGCTTGGCAATACTTCATACGCCAGTCACTGGGACAACCAGGGCATTTCCAAACATTCCCTAAGAGTCAGTATCCATAGTCAAGAATCATTGACTTGGAGATTGAGAAGAACTTCTAAATTAAGTAAACACATGCCCTTCTTGATTACCAGGATATTTATATTATAACCTCTTTCCAAGAGAGAATCTTAGTTCATTGATTCAAGGTCTTTAAAAACAGACAAGCATGAAAGTGATGTGGTATTAGCCATACTGTTGAAATGCTATATTAAATAGACACACATTCAGTGATGGGCTAATTAAAAGTTATCACTCTATTAGATACGGCAACTTACTGAAATGCAGCCTTTTGCATTAACATCTGGGCAGGAAGGTAGTTTGTTATGTCAAGACAAAAAGTCTTTGTGGTGTTTTATTTAAAGATAATCTTATAGCAACACAAAATTGGAACATGGTTTTATTTTATGAGCTACTTAAATCTAATTTAGTGGGTTACTCTGAGAATATTAAATATTATATTTTAAAAACTATTTCCTAAGGTATCCATTAAGAGAAAATGGATGCTTTTGATTGGAATGGGACAAGCCTTTGGAGGCTATATGTTCTGACCAAAATAGTTCAAAAGGGCACAGACACACTTCCTACAAGGACAATCTCCTAACATCAGTCAGAAAATAACCTCATGTTCTTTTGGAAGACACTTTGCAACATCAGTCCAGCTTGAAAGCATTATATCTACTCCCATTTGTCCCCAGGCATTGTTCAGGTATAACGTTGATCAATTCTTTGATTCCCGTGTTGATTATCAGGATGTCTAAATTACAATCCCTTTCTAAAGGAATATCTTCGCACTTTGTTTCAAGGTCTTTAAAAAACAGGAAGGGGAAAGAGAAAGAAGAGAGGAAGATAAATAGAAAGTTGTGAAAAATAATTGGAGTTCACTGGAACAAGTATATGAGGGGGTACACATACACACATCCAAAAAATTAAAAAATTCTGGAAAAAAGCTTCACTGGCCTGAACGTTCATAGTATGCATTTCTTTTCCTGCTAGGAGTGCATTGAGCAACCAGCTCTGAGTTAGTGCGTCCAGTGGCATTGCCTGGGAAGGTTCTCTCTGATAACAGTGAATTTCTTTTTCTTAAGAAAAGCAGTTTTGTGCAAAACCTGTTCTTTGTTATGATTGATTTAAGAAACAGCTTGCTGCTGTGACATTTTGTTTCCTGCTTGGGAAAAGTACCACAGAAACTGCTTACAAGAGCAGCATTATGGGAAAAACTCGAGTGTATAAGTGGTTTTCTCATTTGCAAAAAAGGTGAAATGTCAATTGATGACAAACCTTATTCTGAACATCCGTAAACTTCCCGAACAGAATTTGGAGTTCTTTCCACCAGGTCATACTGCTAATCAAGCTTTCGATTTTAAGGCTCCAAAAAGATTGTCTAGCAGTGTACGACAAAAAAGACCTGATTTGCGACAGATGGGAAATAGTTTTCCCTCCACAACAATGCACCTGCTCATGCTGCCTTCTCAGTGTGCCAGTTTTTGGCAAAAAAAAACAAAACACCAACATGCCTCTCTTGCCTCACGCACCTTCCTCACCTGAACTCCCTCCACGCAACTTCTTTTTGTTTCTGTGAATGAAGAGAAACATGAAAGGACAGTGATTTGACAACATAAAAGGGGTGGGAAAAAAAACAAAACAAAAAGAGGGAGGTGCTGTCAGCCATCCAAAAAAAGTTTGAAAAATATTTCCAAGCATGGGATAATAGATTTGACAAATGTATTAAGTGTAATGGAGAGCACTTTGAAGGTGATATGGTTGTTTTTTTTTAAAAAAAAATAATACATAGCTTTGAAAAAAAATCCTCCCCCCTTCTTATATTCTCAGAGGCAGGAGTACTCCTTTCTTTTGTATACACTATTTCCTTGGCTCCAGAGCCCACAAGTGTGCCCTGCACAAGCACTCATCTACACGTTCATTCACAGACTTATTCTAATGAGGGAATGAGAAGATTATTTAGCAACTAATTATGAAGCTTCATCTAAGTGGCAGACATTGTTTATTATTCAATAGTGTTAGACAACACCTTAGGCACCTGTAGGCACAAACTCCACTTTCCTTTCATCCTTAACGCTCAGCTATGCCAAGGTTCCTTCTCCACCTTTGACTTTCCTAATTGCTTCTCTGCCCCATTGTCTTTTGCCCCAAACATACGATTTCCTCCAGGAGGAGGTTAATGATACCAGGTTAATGATAACACACTCCACCTCATCTCTCAGTGGCCTCTCCATTATACTGTCTAAAGGTTTTATTTTCAGTCATTTAATTTTAGCTTTTCTGTAGGAATAAATCATCCAATCATTCATCGAACAAATATTTTCAAAGGCTAAATATGTGCCTACAGGCTACTATGCTATGGGAATGCTAAAACAAGATCCAGAGGCCTGCTTCTAATTTAGTTTCCATAAAATTCATCATTTTTATCTGTTTCTTTACTCAAAAATCTTAATCCTGTGTCCAAAATGCTTTCCTTTGGACTTCCCATGGTTGATTTTTTTCAAGTTTATATTCAAATGTCCCTTTCTGAGAGGCTGTTCCCTATCATTCAACAAAAACTATTCCTCAAACAAGGATGGAATTAGTGATAACCAAAAGGCAGGGGGGAAATTGGGGGAGAAGAAGAGGAAGGGGGAACTATTTACTTTTTTGGCAGGTGGGGGGGGGGCTTCACTGCTCTCTGGCGGTGGGAGTAGGTGGCCCAGCCCCACTGCTGGAATTGAACCTCCGTCCCAGTGGGCAGCAGTCCCACACACAACCACTACGCCACCGGGGCTCAGCCCAGGGGGAACTATTTACAATGATCAACACTAACCACACATCCTCCTCTCCAGGGGATGAACAACAGAAAACGTGGGAGAAGGGAGATAGTGTCAGTGTAAGATATGAAAATAATAATAATTTATAATTTTTCAAGGGGTCACAGGGGGTTGGGGGTGGAAAGAGAAGCTGATACCAAGAGCTCAATAGAAAGTAAATGTCTCAAAAATAATGATGGCAACAAATGAACAACAATGATACAATTGATGTGTGGACTGTTGTAAGAGCTATGAGTCCCCAGTAAAATGATCTTTTAATTAGGAATAGATTACAAAGGATCTACATATAGCTTCCTCCCTGGGGGAATGAATAAGGGAAAAGTGGGTGAAGGGAGATGTTGTGCAGTACAAGATATGATAAAAAATAAAAATTTATAAATTTTCAAGGGTTCATGAGGGAGAGCGGAGCAGGGAGCGAGGGAGAAAATGAGGGACTGATACCAAGCACTCAAGTAGAAAGCAAATGTTTTGAGAATGAGGAGGGAAACAAATGTACAGATGTGTTTGACACGATGGATGGATGTGTGGATTGTGAAAGAGTAAGAGCCACCAATAAAATGGTTTTAAAACATCGATACAAAAAAAAAAAAGAAAAAAAAGACGTGCTCAATTTGGCAGCACATATACAAAAGAAAAAGAAAAAGTATCCCTTCTACTTTCCACTTCCCCTCACTCTCCCACATGCCATCACTTCTTAGCTCCTGTTTCGCTTCATGTTCTGCTGAATCTTTATTTCCACAGGGAGTATCCCGGATACCAGTAGAGCAATAAGCCCTACAGGGGATGTATATGTTTCCTAAGTTTGAGCATGATTCTTCTATGACTTCAATAATTGTCTTTCCTCATTCAAACCCTATATTTATTCCTCTTATTTCCAAAGGATTCCTAAGCCTAGCTGGATCTGCTGCTTCCTTAGCATCTGTCAAATCTGTGTGTCTTATTCAAACTGTTGTGTTACCTAGTTCAGGGAACAGGACTTCATTTTCATCATTACAAGAGTTGTACTAGTCAGGAGGACTTTGTGCCTCTACTCAAAGCCTCTTTAAACACAAGAACACTTTGTTCTAAATAACCGACACTCTGTGATATTCACCTTTCTGGCGTCATCGCTGAAGACAATATGGGTGCATAAGAAAATGTGCTGGACATGGTGTCCAGCTATCAAAAGATATAGCATCTGGGAGTCTTAAAGGTTTAATGATAAACAAGCGGCCATCTAGCAGGGAAGCAACAAAGCCCACATGGAGGAAGCACACCAGTCTGTGTGATCATGAGGTGTTGATGGGGTCAGGTATCAGGTATCCCCCAAACAAACAACCATGTCAATGCAAATGAGAGGGCTCAGAGTGGAGACCCAAAGCCCATCTGTAGACAAGTGGACATCTTCTCACAGAAGGGTCACACAGAAGGGATGAGTCAGCCGGAGTGTAATATAACACCGATGAAACACACAATAGTCCTCTAGTTCTTTTTCTTTTCCCACATTAATTTTTATTAAAAGATCATTTTATTGGGGTTTTTTACAGCTCTTATAACAATCCCTACATCAAATGTATCAATTATATTTGTACATATGTTGCCATCATTATTTTCTAAACATTTTCTTTTATTTTAAAATTACTTTATTAGAGTATAGTACAACTCATATCACAATCCATAAATACATTCATTATACATAGCACAATTGTACATTTGTTACCATTATCATTCTCAAAACATTTGCTTTTTACTTGAGCCCTTGGTATCAGCTCTCATTTTCCCCCTTCCTCCCCAATCTCCCTCCCTCTTGAACCCTTGATAATTTACAAATTATTATTATTATCTTGTCATGTCTAGTTCTTGAATGCTTCCTCCAGACTCACTAACATGACCCAGTTCTACCTTACAAATCGGGCTAGACCGGAGAACGTACATTGGTACAGATAAGAGCTCTTGACACATGGAATCCAGGACAGAAAACCCCCTCAGGAACAGTAGTGGGAGTAGCAATACCAATGGGGGGAGGGGAGGGAATGAGGGGAGAAAGGGAGAATTTATCAGAGCCCTGGATATAGATTGGATATATAGCCCCCTTCCCCCATAGGAGGGAAAATAATATAAATGTGGGTGATGGAAGACAACAGATGGTGTAAGGTATGAAATAACAATAATAATAAATAATTGATTAAGAATTCATGAGGATAGCAGGGTGGGGGAGGGAGGGGGGAAAAGAGGACAACAAGGGTTCAAGTAGAAAGAACGTGTTTCAGAAGTGACGATGGCAACACATGTACCAGTGTGCTTGATACAAGTGAATTATGGATTGTTATAAGATCTGTAAGAGCCCCCAATAAAGTGACTACTTTAAAAAAATGTGGAGCTAATATGTAGCCCTTTCCTAAAGCACTCATCTCATCCTTCTGCTAGTTCATGCATCTTTCCATTGGAATGTGGAGCTGGTGAAGATTATTAAAAGTACCATGCACTATCAAAAGGACAAATAAATCTTTCTTTGAAAAAGACTGGCCACAGTGCTTCGTGGAGACAAGAATGGTAGAGACAACATGAACTTTGGACATGTTGTCAGGAGAGACCAGTCCTTGGAAAAGAGCGTCATGTTTGGTAGAGTGGAATGGCAGTGAGAAAGAGAAAGGCTCTCAAGGAGGTGGAATTGGCTTAGGCATAGGAACAATTGCGAGGCTGTCGCAACACTGGGCAGTGTTTCCCTCTGTTGTGCATAGAGGATCAATACAGGTTGGAGCCCATTCAATGGTATCTAACGACAACAGCAGCATGCCTATTCCCAGTTCCAAAAATCATCATCTATGGCTTTCCATTTTCCCAAAATTGAATTTCAAACTCCTTCTTCCTGGGCCCTCTGGGTCTCCTTTCTGTCTCTTATTTAGATTATGCTTGTCCAGTAAAGGCTTTTCTTTTCTCCAGGAAACCTCTCCTCTCAGAAAGCAGTGAATATGTTTTCTGCCATCTCTTAAAGTACTGATTCATTTTACCTTTAGTAGCATTATTTATTATCTGTCTTATTTCTTCCCCCAATTTATAAGTTCCATGAGTGCAGGAAATGTGATTTATTCATTTTTTATACGCTAGAAGACTTTGCATAATGGCTGGTACTCAATAAATGTTGGTTGAATGAATGATTGTGTTCATGTTTGATTAAAGGTACTTTTTATCATTTCATATTTTCTCTTTCCCAGTAGTTAAAAACCAAACCAAATAACAACAAAAATCCTACCCACAAGACATTAACTCTAAAGATGTATTTCTTTCATTTATGTTAAAAGCCAAAAACTTGCTGTCAAAAAATGGATACCTATTTGTGTTGGTGATCAATTTAGGTATATCAGTGAATTTCAAAAACGTATTTATAATCATCCAGGACATAAAACTATTTAATAATAATTATAAATTATGACAACAAAAGAACCCCTCTGAGTCCTCAATCATGGCCATAAAACAGGATTCTAAATCAGTGCAAAGAAAAATAACTCTTTGCAAATATTTCACATAAAATCATTTGAGCACAAGAATGGGGAAAATTGATAGTCAGAACCCATCTATTGGAGGTCAATTTTCCTCATTCTCCAGTTTGGAAGGACTTGGCCTTCTCCTATGTAGATGCCAAGCCTGGGTAAACCATGTGGGTGGCTGAGGCCACCTGCCTTTGCCCCGGCCCACAATTATCTCCACCAAATGCATGTCTGTATCTGCAGCAGGGGAAGGAGATATGCCCAGCTCATCATTGCTAAGAACATGGAATGGGTTTTCTCCAAGAACAGGTGGCTGTATGTAGGGTGGAATATACTAAAGTAAAACCTCTAATTGACCTCTTATTTTATATTTTGGATTATGCAGACCCCTGGCATGTAGCCCAGCAGCCTAACTATATGACCTTGAAGGTATGAGCAGATGCATTTTGAATTCCTCCCAACAGATCCACTTTGAAAACACCCTTCCCTGTGCGTACTTTACAGTTGGAAAAGATCCTCTCATTTTCTAACTTTGATGGAGTTTGTGAAATGGCTCTTGATGCTGTGGCCCATGGCCTACACATATGGAAGCTATCACAAGCAGGTACATCAGTTAAGGAATGATACTTTACACTTCACACAAATGATGTTTCTTAGAAAATAATGAAAAAAATAATTTTTTTCTTACCAGAAAATGCTATTTGTTCATTCACTGAACAATTTATTTCTCACACAATGCACCTGAAATCTATGCTGCAGTTCTTATCTGCCCAGAAATCATAAAGTGACAGAGTTGGGAGAGCCTTGGGAGATCATCTGGACCAATGCTCTTGTTTTGCCCACAAACCCGATGAAATTGCTTCTGCTTATCTTTATCATCAATTCTGTATCTCACAGATGTCCTGATGTTCCAAATGTAGTTCCAAATGTAGTCTACGCACTCTATATTAAACTAGCTGTGTTTGTAAAATTCCAGGGAGAATTAAGATGGATACTACTCATATGAGACAGAATCTACAGTATAGTGGTGTTCTGGAAATGAGGATCACAGATTCAAAATTTTAAATTCAGATTCTGTCTGCAGGAAGCACATGTGAAACACCTGACAGCAACGGTTAACTCCCAGATCCCGTGGAACTTTGGACATAGACTATTTTTTCATCTATTGTTTTGGGGAACCAGCTTTGAATCTTGAGCAGATAGCCTGAGGACTCTCTAAAACTTTCTTTATTTCTGGTAGAGGTCCCTTTCAAAATTTTTCTTTTCTTTTTCAGGCATTAGAAATGTGTTAAGGCATAATAAGAAAGCTACTAGCAGGGCACATCGGAACCAAAGAAAGTTCCTTTGGGGAATGTCCTATTGGGAGCTATGGATGCTCCCTACTGGAGAGTGGTGAGTGGAATCTTCACCTGTTGTGGAATGCAGGTCAGGAGAGAACGATTGAAGACCAGAATGACCACCTCAAGTAAATTACATCCACTAATGAAAGAAATCAGCCAAACTGACTCATGCACTCTTCAACCAGAGCAAGCCCACTGTTACCTGAATTATCAATTGAGACTCCCTGCAACATTTTGGGTTCTTTTTTTAAGACTTGTACTAAGGGTTAGTCAAAAAACTTGAAAAACATCTATCTACTTAAATTCTCTACATCTAAATGTATTAAACAAACATTAATTAAGCACCTGGTAGATTCTGTGAGCTGCGCACACTTCTGGGCATATAAAGATGAATAAGACACACTTCCAGCTCTTTAGAAGTTTATCATTTGGTGGAAAAGACAGACTCATCAATTACCACCACACAGGTGATGCAGCTGTGGGAACACAGATGAAGGAGCAATCAGCTCGGCCCGGCAGAGCCCAGTAAAGTGATAAAAGGGTAACATTTAGACCAGATGAGTTATGGAATAACATCAAGAATGTGTTAGTCTGGGTAAACTAGAGAAACAAAATTCATAGACACATGTATAGATATAAGGATAAGGCTTATATACAAGAGGAATGGGACATTAAGAAAGCATCCCACCCCAGTCCAGTTCAAAGTCATAAATATGATATTGCCCATATGCCCTATATCAGTCTATAACGTCTCCTTCCGACTCACAAACTAACAGGCCAGTGGGTACAGAATTCTGGCGCTGGCAGGGGTCTCCCCATGGCTCCTCATTCCCTGGGTTCAAGGTCCATCAACAGCATCCAGTGGTGGTAGAGGCAACTCATCGCTGGCAGAGCTCAACACGTGGCTTCCCCAGCTTCAGAGGTCTGGTTCCATCAGGGCAAGGCCGTGTGGCTTCTCCGGCTCCTTCAGCTCCTTGGACGCTGCCATCTTGTCTTGTCCATAATTCATTGTCTCTGAGACTAACTCCCAACAACTGGGGAGATAGCATCTCATCTCCATAAGGGAAATATCAAGAGATTTCCAAGAAGTCTCAGGAGAAAGCCATGCCCACATGGAGGCTTCATTGGCCACTCAATGACTATCTCCAGATTAACAGGCTAGACTCCACCCTTACATCTCAATCATGAAATTAACATAAGCACATGACCGCCACAAAGAATATAATGAAGAAAGCAAAAAGTCCTTTAAAAGGCAGAGGGGGGGGGGGGAAGACCAAAGTGTATATTCTTGAATAGAGGGTACCTAAAGTGAATGGAAGAAATGATTAAGTCAAAAAAGCTGAGCAGAAAATTTCAAAAGACAGCTCAGAAGACAAAGTAAAGTACTATAGTGAAATGTGCAAAGACGTAAAGTTAGAAAACCAAAAAGGGAAGAACATGCTTAATATTTCTCAAACTAAAAGAACTGGAGAAAAAAATACAAGTCTCTAGTTGCAATGTTGATGAATTCTCTGCTTTCTTCATGATATTCTTGATGCCATTCCATAACTCATCTGCTCTTTAGTCATTAGTGCATCAAATTTACTCTGTAAATTTAGGTGGGATATACTCAGGTTGGATTTTGGCTCTCATAGGCTTGTTTTATCTTCCTTATTCCGACTCACGAAGTCATAGGCCAGTGGGTTCAGAGTCTTGTGTGTCTGGTGGCAGTAGAAGCAGCGAAAACATCTCAGCACTGGCAGGGGTTTCTCTGTGGCTCCTCCTGCTTCAGAGGTCTGGTTCCATCAGGGTAAGATTGTGTGGCTTCTCCTCTGGCTCCTCCAGTTCCTCAGATACTGCCATCTTGTCTTGTCAGTCGAGCATCTCTCAACAACTAGGGAGACTTCCGAGACTTCCCAGAGAAAGCCATGCCCACAGAGGTCCCATTGACTATCTCCAGATTGACAGGCTAGACTCCAACCCTAGACTTCCAATCATGAAATTGACAACAAGTTCACGATCGCCACAAGGACTAAGGTACTCCTGACCAAAGATGGCTTTCAAACATCTCCAATGCATGTAAAAGTAGGGCAAGGAACAAGGAAGTCCACAGAACCGTTGCATTTGCATTATGGTGATGATGAAGAATATTGAAAGTACTAGGGACTGCCAGGAAAACTAACAAAGCTGTCTTGGAGATGTAAAGCTAGAATGGTCTTTAGAAGAGAGAACAGTGAGAATTTGTCTTACGTGCTTTGGTCAATGTGTTAGTCTGGGTAGACAAAAGAAACAAATTCATAAACACACTTATGGATATAAGGGAATGGTTTATATACAAGAGGAATGGAACATTGAGAAAGCATCCCAACACAGTCCAGTCCAAAGTTTTAAGTCTGATATTGGCCCATAAGTCTGATACCAATCTATAAAGTCTCCTTCTGACTCATGAAGCACAGACAATGATACCAGGACAATCAAAGGCCAGGGGATGCAGATTTCTGTATTTCTAGTGGTGGTAGAAGCATCCCAGCGCTGGGCAGGGTTCTCCCCGTGGCCTCCCAAGCATCTCAGCACTGGCAGTAGTCTCCTCATGGCTTCTCCAGCCCCAGAGATTTGGTTCTATTAGGGTAAGTCCATGTGCCATGTGGCTTTTTCTCTGGCTCCTCCAGTCTCCAGGAATCAGGATCTATCAGCATGCTGTCATCTTGTCAGTAGTTCATCTCCAAGGAACTAGTCCATGGTCTCTCACCTCCAATAAGGAAATACTGCAAAACTTCCCAGAATTCTCAGAGAAAGCCATGCCCACACAGAGGCCTCATGGGCTATTTCCAGATTGACAGGCTTGACTCCACCTCTACATTCCCAGGGCTGAAATTGACACAGATCAGTGACTGCCACAGATATGTTATTGGAAGAGGCCAGGCTATCATGCATGACAAAGTAGAAGGTCATTGAAAAGGAGGAAGATATTTGTCGAGATGGATAGCACATGACTGTAACAATAATCTCAAGTATCCTGGCAGTTGTGAAGACGACTCATGAGCAAGTGAGGTTTCATTTTGAATGTCTAGGAGGTGGAGCTGGGTTGATGGCACCTACAAAATTAGCACCATGGATCAACTGGATTTTAGAGAAAAGGACTTGGGCCATGTGATTAGGAGAGACCAGTCCCTGGAGAAGGACATTGTGGCAGTCATGTGCTTATGTTAATTTTATGATTGAAATGTAGGAGTGGAGTCTAGCCTGTTAATCTGGAGATAGCCATTGAGTAGCCAATGAGGCCTCTGTGTAGGCATGGCTTTCTCCTGAGACTTCTGGGAAATCTTGCGATATTTCCCTCATGAAGATGAGAAGCTATCTTCCCCAGTTGTTAGGAGTTAGTCTCAGAGACGATGAATCATGGACAAGAAAAGATGGCAGTGTCCGAGAAGCTGAAGGAGCCAGAGGAGAAGCCACACGACCTTACCCTGATGGAACCAGACCTCTGAAGCTGGAGAAGCCATGGGGAGACCCCTGCCAGCGATGAGTTGCTTCTACCATCACGGATGCTGTTGATGGACCCTGAACCCTGGAAGCGAGGAGCCATGTGGAGACCCCTGCCAGCGCCAAGATTATGCATGCACTGACCTGTGACTTTGTGAGTCGGAAGGAGACTTTATAGACTCATTTCGGGCATATGAGTTAATATAGGACTTATGACTTTGAACTGGACTGGGCTCAATGTCCGGTTCCTCTTGTATTGAAACCTTTTCCTTATATCTATATGCGTGTCTATGAAATTTGTTCCTCTAGTCTACCCAGACTAACACAGGCATCCTGTTTGGTAAAGTAGAAGGGCAGCAAAAAAAAAAAAAAAAAAAGGAAAAGACTTGACAAGATCAATTGACAGCAGTAGTTGCAACAATGAGAACCATGAGGACAGAGCTGGATCAGGTGCAGCTCTGTTCTTTGTACAGAGGTTTGCTTAGATGAGTCAGAACTGACTTGACTGCATCTGAGAAGAAAAACACAGAAAAGGAAGAAAACAAGAGTCAATTCTGACTAATGGTGACACTATGTGCGACAGAGTGGAACAGCCCTATCAACTTTTCTTTTTCTCTCTTTTTTTTAAATCCTTTTATTGGGGGCTCATACAGCTCTACCTATTGCCTTTTCGAGGCCATTATCTTTACAGAAGCAGACCCCCCCAGGACTTGTTTCTATGGTTCTACACAGTGGTTTGAAGTTGTCAGCCTGTAGGTTAGTAGTCAAGGGCAAACTGAGTGCTCCACCCATGGCTCTGTGGAAGGAAGAAGGCCCAAAGTGATTCCACCATGGTTTCCAAACAACATTTTTTTGTGTTATTCCTTGAAAAAGGGATCATATTTACTCTATTATTCTATCCACAAAGCACAGAAACTGTTTGGGCAAAATGCAAAATATGCTATCCTTAGAATATAAGCGTCGGTTCAGAAACCAAAGATGCCACTAGTCATCTAGAATGAGAGGGGGCTGTCTAAATGTATCCTTTCTCCTAACCTCCCTCCTTCCTTACCCCCTCATCTCTCTTCCTTCTGTGTTAGTCTTTTTCCCATTCGGCTTTTCTTTTGTGAGCAGACAGCTTTTGAGATATAATTTATGGGCAATAAACTGTATGTATTTAAAGCATCCTATTTGATAAAATTTAAAATTTACTTATACCCAATAAACCATCATTACAATCAAGATAAGAAGCGAGCATCTCCATCGCTCCTAAAATCTTCATCTTTCTGTCATACACTGCACCTTGTATCTCTTCTAAGGCTTCCTTTCAGCCACTGTAAATTAGTCTGTATTTTCAAGAGTTTATGTCCGTTGAATCATGGGTGGATAGTCTTCTTTGTCTGGTGTCATGTGTTCAGGTTGGTCCACACTGATGTGCCTATCAAAGTCAGTTCTTGTCTAATGCTGAGTAGATCCCATCTCTGTAGCATCCATCTCTTAGTTGTATTCCATCACTCGTTTTTGTCTCTGTTGGCTTTATTCTCTTATTGCCTCCCAGCTTTCTTATGTGGAAGGAATCTTGGACGATGAAAGTCTCACAGTTTACCTTGTAGGGTTGCCTCAACCACAAAGAACTGCCTGTTTCTCTTTCTGGGCCCAAGTGTTGAAGCAGCTGTCGGTCCATCTGGAAAAGAAGAAAGTTGGATCTATACCTTGTGCACTGAACCAGAATTCATTCCAAATCAATTCAAGATGCAATGTAAAGAAAAATATACTATGAGAGTCTGAAAAGAAAATAAGGAATACGTCATCAGAGAGAGGAAGACTTTCTAGCTAAATTATGAAAGGGCTTAAAGATTTAATTCCATATAAATATAACTCCCTGCTGGGCAAAAAACATCTTGAACCAAGTCAAAAGGCAAATGGAAAATTGGGAGTGAATTATTTGCAATTAATTTAACAGAAAAAGGCCTAATTTTCTTAATGTTGTAAGATCTCCCACCAATCGTACAGAAAAGGTCAACAATACAGAAGGAAATTGGACAAAGGATATAGACTCCACAGAAAAAGGAAATGTATTCGCTTCTAAAATTGCGCAACCTCACTCTTAATAAGAGGAACACAAATTAAAAGCATAATGATATTATTGTTTATACATTATATGTGTATATACATTATATTGTTGTTTATACATTAGATTGTATAAACATTATGTTTATAATGTTATACCATTATATGTTTATATCTAATACATTATATCTAGCAATGTATTATGCTTGTGTATTACAGATCAAATTGTGTTCTCCCCACTCCAGATCCCCCATTTATTTGTGTTAGCTTGGCTGGGTCACCATTCTCAGTTGTTTGGCAGTCATACAGTGATGTGATGGGGAAGTTACGTAATGATGGAGTCCTACGCTAAGACGTGACATGGTATGATCAGGTAAAGGGATGAGGGTGGGATGCACCACCCTTAAACAGTCATAGCCCCGATCAAATGTAAAGGGAGTTACCCTGGGGTGTGACCTACACTACTTTTTATCTTAAAAGGGATCAAAGGAAAGGGAAGTAAGCAGAGTTAAGGGACTACAGTGCCACTAAGAGAGCAGTGTTGGGAGCATTTGACCCCAGGGTCCCTATGCTTTCTCAGGAGATTGATAAGAAAGCCTCACATTAGGACTGGTGACCTGAATTCAGACTTCTAGCCTCCAAGAGAGCGAAAGAACAAATCCCTGTCAAATTTTCCTGTTGTTACATTTCTGATTTAGCAGCCCGAGGTAACTGGAACAGTGAGGATGGGAGAGGCGGTCACGCTCCTACTCGGCTCTTGTTCTTTCAAGTGTCCATTGGTGTCATACTTAGGGCGACTACTTTAAAATCATTATCAAAAGTGGCTATCCCTTGCAATATTGCTTGAAGCAGCAAGAAATGGGCAATAATGTACATTTAATTAATGGGCCATTGATTAACTCCATTATATATAATACAATGGTGAAAGAGGACGAGGACGCTAAGTGGACAAAGATGATGTACAATATGTATTGTAAAGGGGGATGTGAGGAAGCAAGGTACAAAATATTATGCATAGATACTCCAATTTCTATAGAAGGGAAAAGACAAAATTAAATGTTTTTATTGTCTGTGTAAGCATTTACAAGCTCTGGGAGAATACATAGGACATCATGCACATCGTGGCTTTTTGATTGGGGAAGTAAAACATAGCGACACAGGAAGTACGAGGGACGTGAGGCAGAACTATCAATGTCTATCTATATGACATTTCGAGCCACATAAATGTATTGTCTATAAAAGTGAAATAATTTTTTTTCAACTTTTCTTAAATAAATCAAGCCATTTCCCCTAAACTTTGGTTCAGGAAGAGCTTAGTGCTAACAAACAAAGCAATGTGCATCAGGTAGGGTTGAGCATCATGATTTTGGCCCACATTCCTGAGGCCAACGCATTTACAGACATCAGTATACATCTTGGCCATCATAGGCACTGCATGGAAGCATGCCAAAGACACTCATCAGTACTGCCACAAGATATACCCAGGGGACTCAGCATCCATAAAACTTAAAAAATAGAGTGGAGGCGATGAGCATGTGACTCTAATGGGAAAGCACGGTGTGAATAAGGGCAGAGGGGGACAAGGACCATGAATGGTGAGCGGGATCAACAGAAAGAGAGAGAATTCACCCCTGTGGTTTTTCTTGCTACAGCTGCTACTGGTGCCTGCAAGGGGATGCCATTGCTGCCTCCGAGATCTCAGAGCAAGTCACTTAGCCTGTAAGTGGCATGGAGGCGAATATAAAAGGCTCCAACTGACCCTCTCACTAAGATTTCATGTTTTACCCTCCACTGAAGGCACACCCAACAGAGCCCTGGGGACCGCCCAGATGATTGATCATGGATTATTATTGTGAGTTGTCCTGGAATTGATTCTGACTCCTGGTCACCGCACGAGTGTAGAGTAGAACTGAGCTCCATTGGGGTTTCAAGGCCGTGACCTTGCTTCCAGGACCAACTTCAGAGGCTCTAGTGGTGGGACTGGGGCCATTCACCTTTCAATGATCAGCCCACCCCATGGGGACTCTATGTAGGGTCCCGCGCCATCTTCACCATGGTTCCTATGCCTGAGCCCATCATGGCAGCCATTGGGTCAATCCATCTCATTGAGGGTCTGCCTTTTTTTCACTGTCTCCCCTGCCCCTCATTAAGACATCAAAGTTTCTACTGACCTGGCCCTTAGGAGAGGTCATCCTACGTAACGCACCTACTGTGTTCCACATACCCTGTGAGATGCGGAAGAGGCGAAGTGAATGAAATCTAGTGGCTCCACGCCAGGAACTCACAGTTTATTCCGTAGCTTTTTCTTTCCCTGAGGGTGGAGGAACCCTGCTCCCTTAAGGAAGAGCGCTGTGCCCAGGGTACAGAATGCTTTCTTGCATTTCTGATTCTCAGAAGTAAACACACAGGATGATTTTGCAAGCGCCACACAGGACCAACCAGGTGTCACGCTTGCGCTCACGATGGCCTTATTACGGTTTCAGGTGGAACGCAGAGGATCAAGGAGGCTGAGAAATGGCAGATGAAGCTTTTACATTTGCTGGCAATTAATTCTTTCACTTAAATTAAATTAAAATGCTCAGCTTTTCCCAGTCACTCATCAACAACTGTTAACATCAGAGTCTCCGCAGTCCTTGGAAAGTGCTGAGTATTAACAGGCCATTACCTTGCAATGACAGATACATACTAAAACCTTGATGAGGCAGAAGTCTCTGGGAATGAGTTTTGCTCGTGTATTGATTCATCTGCTCACCAGGCTTAGCCAGAAAACCTGATTTGGGGGGTGTTGAGTTTTTGCTTTAGTATTCATTCATTCACTCAGGATAACATATGACATGTCTTAGATTTTCAGTGCTGCTGTAACAGAAATGCCACAAGTGAATGGCTTTAATAAACCAGAATTTATTTTCTGACATATTAGGAGGCTGGAGCCTGAATTCGGGGTACCAGTTCCAGGAGAAGGCTTTCTCTTTACTGGCTCAGGGGGAAGGTCCTTGTCTCTTTGCAGCACTGGTCCTTGCTTCCTGGGTGAAGTTCATGTGGCGTAGCAGCTACAGTCTCTACCTGTGGCACCTCGGGTGCCAGATCTGCCCTTTTCATCCATCAGAAGTGATGAATTCAAAATACGTTTTAAATGCCTATGTCCTCGTTGCCATAACAAAAAAAAAATCCCTGTTCCCATGTGGAATTACATCCATGAATATAAACCCCCAAATCCAAACTACTGCCATCAAGTCACTTCTGACTATATTTCTTTATGAGAGTAGACAGCCTCATTTTTCCCCCTGCTTAGTGGGTTTGAACTGTCCCATCACGAACCCTTTCCACAAGTAAAGGGATGGAATTCATAAACTACATGGGGGAGACAATTAGCTCCATTTAACAGCAGTGGTTAAGAACAGTTCTTTATAGAGGCATAAACATAGATGTGTAATATGTATATGTATTAATTCATACAAATAGGGGTATTGGACTATGGGCATATATTAATATGACAATACACTGAAGGAGTGAACAGTCTCTGAGCTTCTCCTTAAGTCTTCCCTCAACACAAGAACACTTTGTTCTAATAATGTGGCACTAGGCAATGCCCAACACAGACACTGAACACAAACTTGGTGCACAAGCAAATGTAGTGAACAAAGCAGATGGTGCCCAGTTATTAAAAGATATAGCTTCCAGGGCAGCAGTTTTCAACCTGTGGGTTGCCACCCCTTTGGGGTGCGAAGGACCCTTTCACAGGGGTCACATGATTCATATCAGTAGCAAAATTACAGTTATGAAGTAGCAATGAAAATAATGTTATGTTGGGAGGTCACCACAACACGATGAACTGTATTAATGGGTCATGGCATTACGAAGGTTAAGAACCACTGTCTAGGGTCTTAAAAGTTTGGAGCCAAACAAGTGGCCATCTAATGGACCAACAAAGTCCATCTGGAAGAAGCACGCCAGCCTATGTGATCATGAGGTGTTGACAGGAACAGGCATCAGAAGTTCAGAAATAAACTATTCCATCAAGGTGCTGACGAGGGATCAGAGTAGAGACCCAGAGCCCACCCATAGATAATTGGACATTCCTAAGCAGAGGGACTGCATGGGAGACAAAATACATCTGGGGGCAGTTTTTTAAAAATAATTTTATTGGGGGCTCTTACAGCTCTTATAACATTCCATACATCAATTGTTTCAAGCATATTTGTACATATGTTGCCATCATCATTTTTTAAAATATTTACTTTCTATTTGAGCCCTGGATATCAGTTTCTCAAGGAAACCTTGCCCCTCCCACCCTGTGACACCTTGATAACTTATAAATTATTATTGTTTTCATGTCTTATACTGACTGCTGTCTCCTTTCACTTACATTTCTGTTGTTCACCTTCCTGGGAGGTGGGGGGGGGGGGTCAGGGGGAGTTATCCGTTGATCACTGCGATTGGTTCCCCCTTCCTTCCCTCGTTCCCCCACCTCCTCCCTACCCTCCTGATATCTACTCCCAATTCTGTTCCAGAGGGATTTATCAAACATGAGACACTGAACACTACTCTAATTCTTTTTTTTTTTCTTTTTTGGTTTGGGCATCACTGCTCTCCGGTAGTGGGAGTAGGAGGCCCAGCCCCACTGCTGGAATTGAACCTCCATCCCAGTGGGCCGCAGTCCCGCGCACAACCACTACGTCACTGGGGCTCAGCCCTACTACTCTAATTCTTTAATCCGTCCTCCCCCCACTATCATGATCTTAGCCCTACTCACAGGTCCTGCTAGACTGGTGTACATACAGGATCACAGAAAAAAGCTTTCACTATACAGAATATAGACAGAACACCCTCCCCCCACACCCCAGAGTAGTGTTACCAGGAGGATAGGGAAAGGGAAGTAGGAGGAAGAGGGGATGAATAGCAATGATTACAGAATAACACCTCTCAAAGGAATAAATACCAAGACAAGAAGTAAAGGGATAGAATGGGTGGTGTAAGATGTGTATAAATAATAATGACAATGCATAATATATTAAATGATTGCAGGGTGGCAGGGTAGGGGAGGCAGGGTGGGGGGAAGAGCTGATATCAAAGGACTCAAGAAAAAAAGATAATGTTTAGAAATTGTTGATACCAACAATTGTCCATGTCCATTTGATATAATGGATGTGGATTGTTATAATATATGTAGAAGGCCCCAATAAAATGATTTATTTTTTCAAACAAGGAAAGAAAGAAGAGCTCTTGGATCTGGGCTTTATATTTAGTCCTAGCTCCAGTGGGTCGTTATTTAAGCAGATGGCCTAACCTCTCTGTGCTTTTCTCTACTCATCTGCCAAATGGCAATGTTAATAATATTCCCATGGAATACTTATCCAATTAGATAGATTTGCATATGTAAAGTCTACAGGACAGACTTGTTTATGGTGTATGATAATGGTTATTGCTATTTTTAGTAATTAAGTCCCATATTTCAGGCATGAAATATGGAAAATGAACAAGTACCATCCTTGCTTCATAATGACTTTTTACTAAGGTAAAAGAATCAAACAATATAAAATGATATAGAGTAAGATATAAAAATCAACCCCTACCTCTCGAATTTTATTCTCCAGGGAACTATCAAGACAGAATCACTGGCAGGTCAATGCCAACTTACAACAAGCCTGTAGGGCAGGGCGAGCTGTTCCAGGTGGGTTTCTTAGACAGTCATTCTTTATAGGAGTCGAAAGCACCATCTTTCTCCCATAGAGAGGCTGGTGGTTTTGAACAGCTGACCTTGTGCTTCGCAACCCCAAATGTAACCACTTTGCCACCAGAAGAGCCCCAGAACAACCATTGTTTATGACAGTTTTTATAGACAGATACTCCTCCAGACCATTTTCTAGGCATATAAAAATATGAACACAAAACTTCTTTTTAATTTTTAAATCAAAATTAGAATAATTTGTTGACAACTTATTGCAGGCCTACTCTTTTGAAGTGGTGGACTTTGTCTTTTACATTAAGATAAATCATCCTTTCATTTTTCTCCTGCTAATGGATATTAGCCTGTTTTCAAACTTTTCTTAATGAAAGCAACCACACAATGAATATCCTTATACATATAGCCTTGCCAATTTATAAAAAATAGGTGTTACTGTGGTAGTCATCTGCTTATGTTAATTCCGTGATTGAGATGTAGGGGTGGAGTCTAGCCTGTTAATCTGGAGATAGCCATTGAGCAGCCAGTGAGGCCTCCATGTGGGCATGGCTTTCTCCTGATGCTTCTGGGAAATCTTGCAATATTTCCCTTGTTGAGATGAGAAGCTATCTCCCAGTTGTTGGGAGTTAGTCTCAGAGATGATGAATTATGGTCAAGACAAGATGGCAGTATCCGAGGAACTGGAGGAGCCAGAGGAGAAGCCACACGGCCTTACCCTGATCAGATCAGACCTCTGAAGTTGGAGAAGTCATGTGGAGACCCCTGCCAGCACTGAGTTGCTTCTATCTCCACTGGATGCTGTTGATGGACCCTAAGCCCTGGAAGCCAGAAGCCCTGAGGAGATCCCTCCCTACGCTGGGACTCTGCACCCACTGGCCTGTGACTTCGTGAGTCAGAAGGAGACTTTATAGACTGATACAGGGCATATGGATTAATATCGAACTTATTACTATGAACTGGGCTGGGCTGGGATGCTTTCTCAATGTTGCACTCCTCTTATATATAAACCTTTTCCTTATATCCATATGTGTGTCTATGAAATTTGTTTCTCTAGCTTACCTGGACTTACGCAGTTACTTTGAGGACCAAGGTTGCTTAATTCTGTTCTGCTGGAGATTATTGGAAATAACCATGACCTGCTAAAATGTTAACCTGCTCTCTCTTGGAAGAAGTAAGCTCAGAGTGCTTTTTAAATGCAAGAATGGCAAGACTCTGTCTTAGCTACTTTGGAAGCATTGTCAAGAGAAATCAGTCCCTGGAGAAGGACATGATGTTTGCTAAAGCAGAGGGGCAGCAAAGGAGAGAAGGGCCCTCAAGCAGATGGATTGGCAGGGACTGCAAGAAGAGGCTGTAGCATAGAAACATAGCACAGGAACATTTGTGAAGATGGCGTAAGACTGAGAAGTGTTTGGTTCTCTTCTGTACAGGGTCATTATGGGTGAAGAACCATTCTCTCCTTTGGATTTGGATGTATTATTTACAATCCTTGGATCACACAGGCTGGTGTGCTTCTTTCAAGTGACTTACTTGATGCCTTATTTTGATGGTTGATTCTTTGAATATAAGCCCTGGCCTGGATGCTTGCTTGATAGATAATAACTTTTTTTCAATAAAGCTTACAAAAAAGAAAATACTATGGCTTGAGTCAGACACACCCTAGTCCTCAAAGTAGCATCGTTGCTTTTTAATACTCTAAAGAGGTCTCATGCAGCAGATTTACCCAACGTAGCTTCTCTTCTGGTCGCGTGACTGCTGCTTCCATGAGCATTGGTTGTGAAGGCAAGCAAGACAAAATCCTTGACAACTTCACCCTTTATCCCATTTATCTTGATGCTACCTATTGGTCTACTCGTGAGGCTTTGAGCTATAATCCATGCTAATGGCTGAAATCTTTCATCACCAGTAAGTGCTTCAAGTCCTCCTCAATTTCAGAAAGCAAGGTTGTGTAATCTACATATCGAAGCTTTTAAAATAGGCCTTCTTCCAGTTCTAATGCCACATTCTTCTTCATAAAATCCAGCTGCTGGGGGCCTAAGTGGAGGGAGGATGTTTTGAGAGTGATGATGGCAACAAGTGTGCAAATGTGGCCTGCAGACAATTGATGTATGTATGGCGCGTGATGGGAGTTTTATGGGCCTCCAATAAAATGATTCATTAAAAAGGGGGGGGGGAGCTTATACCAAGGGCTCAAGTGAAAAATATTTCAAAATGAATATGGCAATATGTGTACAAATATGCTTGATACAAATGATGTATGGAATGTTATAAGAGCTGTAAGAGCCCCCAATAAAGTAATTGAAAAAAATCCAGCTTCTTCTCTGATTATATGTTTAGCATACAGGTTGAATAAGTATCGTGAGAGGATACCACCCTGACACACACACCTTTCCTGATTTTAATCCATGACAATATTTGTTTATGAACTATAATATAATCTTTATTGATTAAAAAAAAGAAAAGCTGGGCTGAGCCCCGTTGGCGTAGTGGTTGTGTGTGGGACTGCGGCCCACTGGGATGGAGGTTCAATTCCAGCTCCATAGAGCAAAGGCTGGGCCTCCTACTCCCACCACCAGAGGGCAATGATGCCCCCTCCCCAAAAAAAAGCCTTAAGACCCCAGATGTCATTCTTTCTAATAGGAGGGCACTATCTAATTTCTTCCCTATACATTGCTATGGCACCCATATCTTCAGGGGGTTTCTTCATGAGGGTGAACATCAGCGGGACCAGGTCATAAGAACTATTTTTTCTTAGATTTGGGCTAGAATTAAATCCAAGTCACCAATATAATAATATATTTATGGTTTATGTTTGTCTCTGGCTCACCTTAGAGACATCATTGTCATTTTATGTTAGAAATTAATATTGGTCATTTCCCTAGGATATAAAGTATTTCTATTTGACAATGTCATTATGCTAGCCATGACATAAACTGTAAAACTGTTGAGGTAAAGAAAATAGAAGAGTTTAGGCCAGCAATGCATACAATACATGAATTGCTGACTTGTTCAGATTAAACTCTTATGTGACTGGGCAATGTTTACACAAACAATGGGGCTTAGTGATAGGATGAAACTTCCAATAACACTCATTCACAAAGGCAGAGCCACACCTGCCATCCTTCATATTTCCTGATCCTGATTTATTATCACCTGTGAACTCCATAATCAGCCACCTTGAGTATTTCTGTGAGTCTTGTGTGACCAAACCCAGAAGAGGAGTTGAGTGCTGTGGAAGGGCTGGCATCTGCAGAGGTTAAAAATGGTGAGGACATAGCTGACCTGTGCCCTAAGAAATCAGCCTCAGGTTGAATTCTCTTTCTTTCATGCAGTCAGAGCAGATCAGACGTGGCCTCCATGCTGTTTTCTCAGCGTCTCATCCATTCAGCTGTGAATGCCAATGTGGAAGGGCTGTCAATTGGGCTGAAACTCTGGCCCAGACCTAAGACATTGGGTTTTTTAAAATGAATCTCTGCATTCCTTCTGAGGTTGTGTGTGCTTTCTTTCTTTTTAAAGGTGTGTTAGGAACATGCTCACTCCTGTAGAGTTGTGATGAATCGAGTTCTGAGTAATTGAAGCTTTCCCTTCCTTCTCCAATCTCATGTGCTCCTTCCCCACTCTCCTCAAGGCTTTCAGTTGTGATCTGACTTAGAAATCCCTGACCCAGGTCTTCTGTTTTTCTCTAAACACGAGGAGCATCTAAGAAGTGAACAAGAGAGTGAGCAAGCATGAAAAGTGGACAGAGTTTTTATAACGGGCAGTCCTATAAGGATCATGGCAATATTTAAACTGAAGAGAATCCCTGCCTTGTCATGATGCCCAGAATATGACAAAGTGTCTGTGGTACTGAGCTAATCCAAAGACATACCTACTCTGGATATGCTAGCTCAGAAACCACCTTCTCCGACAGAAGTTGCAATCTCTCTGGAGGTGCAGAGCAGGCAAATGGAACTGTCCCCCTTGAGGTCATCCAAGCAATGGGATGACTCTTCCATCCTGAGAGGTAGTGCCCACCTTCGTCTCTAGGTGGATCACACTGTTGCTGCCATTTCCCAGACAGCAGGAGGATGGAGGACAAGCCACTTTCTTTATAGAGAGCGTGGTACCGGTGTGGCGCACATCACTGCCACCCACATTCCTGGAGTGGTGAGGTCAACAGAGGTCCCTCCTTGCTGCCAGAGAGCCTGAGTTGCTAGCTTAGCGACCAAACACTTGCTCTGCTAACTCTTGATGTCTCTAAGAAGGGGATAACAATTCTGATGGAAGAAAGTTACCCCCAAATTGAATTTCTCGCCTGTAACCAAACTCCATAATCCACAGCCACCAAGTGAATTCCAATTCATAATGACCCCAGGAGGCAGCATAGGAGTAGTCCCTTGGGCTTCCAGAAGCAGAAAGCCTCATATGTCTCCTGAGGGGTGGCTGGTGGGTTTGAACTGCCAGACATTCTAATTAGCGGTTTGACACATAAGGCACCACACTCCCAGGGCTCCCTATTTCATCTTGTACAGAATAAGGAAAATTCAGTAGCGGTGCCAATTGCCATCAATTCCGACTAATGGAGACCCGTGTGTGTCAGAGGAGAACCGTGGTCCATAAGGCCGTCGACGACTAATTGGTCAGAAGTTCATCATAGGCTTTTCTTCTCTGGTAACTCAGAGTGGACGCCACCTTCCAACTTTTCTGTTTGTAGTCAAGCATGTTAACTATTTGCACCATTCAGGGACTCTTTTATAAGCAGCGGCTTTAAAACCCTAGTATACACCAGAATCAGTTTTGATAACCAGATGCCTGGGTTCAGGCGATCTGAGAAGGGTCCTAGGAATTTGTACTTCTGACAAGTACCTGCTCAGGCTATTGCTACTGTTCCTTGAACATCAGTAGCCTAGGACCTTCCTACCCAAAGTGCAGGCTGTGGACCAGCAGCAGCATCACCGAGGGCTTAGGAATACAGACATGGCGCTCACCCCACACCACAGACTCAGGTCCCGCATTCTAACTGGCTGTGTGTGTACATATCAAAGTTGGAGAAACTCTACTTTTGGACGCTCCAACACAAGTTGGAAAGTCAACTGGTTCTGGAGCTAGATGCAAGCCTCTACAATGTCAAGCCTGAGCTAGGAGGTCTCCTCCAGAGAAGTCTCTAAGCGACTAGAGTGATTATTTGACTTTCAGTTGTGTTTCTCTCCTACTACTCCCCAGGTGCAGGAGGATCTTGGGAAGTCGTGCCTGGGGTCATGTTTTCCTACAAGCCCCTGGGTGTCAGGTTACATACATCACCTTTGCCAAAGAGAAAACAGAGCTTATTCAAAGAAGCCAGTGAAATATAAACCAATATCTCTGGATATAACCAGAGATACAAAAGAGACTGTAAGAGAAAGGTATTAGGAAGGTGTGTTTATTTCCTCTCTCTTGGATTTGTGCCTAATGTGTTAGCTTATCTTGATCCCCACCACCACCACCTTGCAGTCTTGTGGATAACTGTTTATTTTTATGGCTACTCTAATTTGAAAAACAGGTTCACTTTGTTATGATAAGGTCTGTGCTCTAAAAGAGAGATGGAATAGAAAACAATACAGTTTCTGTGAGTTCGTCTGAGTGCATTGTGAGATTGCGAAATTCCCTCTAGTTTAATCTCCCAGTGATATTGACTCCTGTTTCGGGTGAGGGGTTTGCACTAGCAAGGAATGTTTTCCGTGGTTCCTATTACAGTTTTATGAATAAAGAGCCAAGCCCTGATCTGATTCCCTGAACTCACGTAAAGGAAAGATCTGCATCCTAATGGCTCCGACCATGGAACTCTAATGAATTGAGTCCGTGGGCCTCTCACTGCTACAAATCCATCCAGATAGTGTGGTTCTTTTGTACCCACTTCAGGCAATTAAAAAAAATCTAACAGACTTTAAAAAGACTTGTCCATTTCTGGAAGAGATATGCCTCAAGTCAGTCTCCTTCAGGTGGAAATGTGACAATGGATTTGCAAGCAGTAGTATAGAAAAGGTATAGAATTAGGATATCTTGTCTTAGGTTGGCTCTCCAGAGAAGCAAAACTAGTGAAACTTACCTATGGCTATGTACAGAGAGGTCTATGTCAAGGAAATGACTCACCTAATTGGAGGGAAAGCCACATTCAAAGTTCACGGGTCAGATGCCAGGATGAAGACTCTTTTTGACTCGCCTAGAGAGGGACTGATGACCCCAAGAACAAGAGAGTCAGACAGCGGACTTGTGCTGCAGTGGCGATGAATCCAAAGTTGGCAGGTAAGTCGGCAGGCTGCTGCTGACAATACAACAGGCTGCTGACTCAAGACTAAAGAATGGGAGGTTGATGACAAGCCAGATGTAGGATCTACCTCCAACAGAGAGCAAATGAACTTTTCTGCCTGATCCACTTATCTTGGAATCAAGCCATGCATCTGAAGCTACTGCCTTTCAGTTGATTGACTGCTCATGGTAGATCTCATTATGAAACCGATTATATTATGGTAGGGTTATCATGGTGGGTGGGTGGGGTCTTACATCTTAACTGTCAAGTCACTGAGAATCCTTACCTGGCCAAGTTGACACAAAACCTTAACTACCACACTTGTCTTATAATCAATGAAAGTCAACCCTTCCATTTTTAGGTGTAGAGAAGGAAAGTGGCCCAAAGAACTAGCCTGTGGCAAGACCTCAGCAAATCCCAGGTAGACCCTTCCCATGCCACCCTCTTATCCTGTCAACTCTGGAATTTGGAGTGATTGTGAGATTAGCTGTCAACTAATTACCAAGTGAGGGATTGGTCCTTTCACGGTAGAACTCTCACCTTCACAAGGGAGACCATGGTTTGACTCCCAGCTAAAACACCTACTCAACCACTACCTCTCTGTCAGAGGAGGCTTACTTGTTCTTAGGATGCTGAACGGTATGAGTGAAGCTTCCAAACTAAGACAGACTAGGAAGAAAGGTCTGGTGATATACTTGTGAAAAACAGGAAGAGAAAACCCTGTGAATCACAATGGTGTGATACACATCCGATCATGAGGTGAATAAAGAATCAGGCAGCATGGATTCCACTACCGATTGGGTCCCTGTAAATCCTGACTAGCTGGACAAAAGCTAATAAGAACATGAACAATTGTTTACCACATTGCTTCAAACCACCAGCAGCTTGTGGGCTTTGTTCTCAACTACCCAGAAACATGATCGATGAGTGTTAGCACAGTGTTTTTTTCCCAGGGTATTAAAAGGTAAGAGGCAGTATCTAGGAGCTCCAAATCATGGTACATGGAGCTATAAGACAGGGTGGCATGAAGGAGTCATGCAAATATGTAAATCAGAGTAATCCCGCTGTTCTGAATTCTAAGCCCAACTGGAGATCACATGACCCATTCAACAAAGTAGTCACTAAAAGTGTTACAGGTCATATGTTACCAGACATGGTCATTTGTAAAGAAATGTGTGTGTCTGAGTAGAATATTTTTACATTTTTAGTATTAGCCCCAATTTTGAAGCATCTTTTGGAATGTTAACAGGCATATGCAGTGTAGCAGTAGGTCAAGGATGGACCATAATAAAGCCAGGTAGACCTGTAGGAACACTGACTTGGTATCGGTTGACCAGGGGAAGGACAACCTCTGCAGCCCTCAGTTTCCACATTACGACACAAGGATAATGGTGGTTCTGCTGCATAACATTCATGACATTCATGCTTAATCAAAGATTAGAAGAGATAATGAAGGTGAAGCACTTATACTGCCAGACACACAATCAATACTCAATAAAAATTAGCATTGCCGCTATTATAGCACTGAATCATGATGGCTGGGATGTCCTTAGTCTGAGCTCTACCCTGAAAGCTCCCTAAAGCAAAGCTAACAGGCATCTACTAAAGAGCATCTGAGCCCTCCCTGCTCCCAGGTAGTTCCTGGAAGTGTCCAACAATGGCTCCATGATCCTTTCTGAACATTAAGTTAGAATAAAAGTCTGCAGGTAGCACCCTGGCATTTGGTGCTCTGTGGCTCATCACTGTGGAGAAATGGGTAAAATGAGAAGAATGAACACAGCAGGCTGCTCAAACCCTCCTGGTAAGTCTCAGAGGACTCTGGACATGGTCAGAGGTGAGGTGTGTGCACAGAGGTCAGATCAGCTTGAGACAGAGGCCCCAGGGTGTCTGGTGGAGATGGATACGCTTCCAGGAAAAGCTGGCTCATCTGCAATAAGAATGTGGCCTATGACCCAACCAGTTTTACTCTGGGCTCTCTCAGTCTGTCAGGCCTACATGAACTATGCTCCTGAGATAAAGATCTGGTCTGTAGCACCAGAGGGGAGCTAGGGCTTAAATGTGGGTGAAAACTCTTTGGAATGCTGCCCAAGTAGTGCTTTGGGTGTAACTCAAATTCCTAGCAAGAATGGAAAGACCTTGAGAACTGTGGCTGCTAATTTGACCATTGTTCTTTGGTGTGAGAGGGTCTTAGTGCTCTCTTAGAAAGGTAGACAGGTCTGTTATCACATAAAAAGAGCTGGGGGGTTTTACAGGGTACAAGAACTGAAACCAGCCGTCTTCAAGGGGCACAGCCCACTGTGGGCAGGTTAGGATGGAGGCATACGTGCTTGTAGAGTTCAGGCAGGAGGTACTGCAACCCTGAGGATGGCCAGAACAGAAGGATTTCTCCTTTGAAGAGATTTTTAAAAATCAGCCAACCAAGCAAACAAAATGAACTAAAGCTATTTGCTTAATGCTAGCTACACAAACCGTTATGACCTATTGCCATTAAGTTGATTTCAACTCATGGTAAAATTTCTTCTCTATCAAAGTAGAGCTGTGCTCCATAGAGCTTCGGAAGCCACTCACTAGATCTCTTTTTTTAAAAATCTTTTTACGGGGTGCTCATACAACTCATCACAATCCATCCATCCACTGTATGTCAAGCACATTTGAACAATCATTGCCTTCATCATTCTCAAAACATTTGCTTTCTAAGCCCTTGGTATCAGTTCCTCATCCACCCCCCCCCCCCCCCCCCCCCCGCTCACCCCTCCCTCATGAACCCTTGATCATTTATAAACTGTTATTATTTTTGTCATATCTTACACTATCCGTTCCGATGTCTCCCTTCACCCATTTCCCTATTGTCCATACCCCAGTGTGATAGGTAGGCTTGTTGTGCCAACAAGGCCAAAGAAGATAGGTAGGTTTGTTGTGATGACATGGCCAATGAACACAGGTAAGATCAATTGAGTGGCAGAGATAGAAATGGCTCAGTGACCTCGCCCTTGCTGCTTGCTCTTGGATCTACAGACCAGCCAGCTGCCTTGCTTGTCCTACGCCTTGATCTCCAAGTTACACTACCCGCGGGACATCTAACCATGGACTGTGTTGCTGTGAGTTGAGTTTTCTTCAAGCCCTGCTTTACCACACACCTGAAATATACATCTCTTGAGCTGGGGACTGTTGGACTCTGTCATCTGGCTGACGGTTGGTGACCTGCTTTGCTCTTTGCTGCCTGTGACCAGATAGCCTGAACTGCTCTACAGAGGACTACTTAGTGGTCCTCAAGACTCAAAGGACTGCCAGCGTACTAGCTGTCTCACAGAAGTGAGTTGCACTGAGTCATTTGTACTGCTTTATAGATAAGTTAACTGTTTATTTCTTAAGTTAGATATCCTCCTATCTATATAAATATATAGAGAGAATTATTAGTGTCCTGGTTTTGTTTCTCTAGAGAACCCTGTCTAACATACCCAGGAGGAGGTTATATGTAGATCCTTATAATCGGGTTCCTCCTGTCTACTCCACCTTCCCTCCATCCTCCTGGTATTTCCACTCCCACCTCTGGTTCTGAAGGGATCATCTGTCCTGGATTCTCTGTGTTTCCCATTCCTATCTGTACCAGTGTACCTCCTCTGGTCTAGCTGGATTTGTAAGGTGTATTTGGGATCATGATAGTGTGGGGGAGGAAGCATTGAAGAACTAGAGGAAAGTTGTATTTTTCATCATTGCTATGCTCATATCCTCCCCGTGACCCCTCTGTAAGGGGATGTCACATTACCTACAGATGGTCTTTGGGTCCCCAATCTGTACTCCCTCTCATTTAAATGACATATTTTTTAGTTCTTTGATGCCTGATGCCGGATACCTGATCCCTTCAACACTTTGTGGTCACACAGGCTGGTGTGCTTCTTTCATGTGCACTCTGTTGCTTCTGAATTAGATGGCCACTTATTTACCTTCAAGTCTTAAAGACCCCAAACGCTGTATCTTTTGGTAGTGGAGCATCATCAACTTTCTTCACCACTTTTGCTTGTGCACACATTTGTCTTCAGGGATCTTGTTGGGAAGGTGAGCATCGTGGAATGCCAATTTAATAGAATAAAATGTTCTTGCATTGAGGAAGTACTTGAGTGGAGGCCCAATGTGCATCTGCTGCCCTAATACCCTATAAATATATGCATGTAGATCTATTTCCCATCATCATATATAAATATATTTACCTATGTACATGCCTGTATTTAGAGCTCTATAAATGCCCTTTGTCTCCTATTTCTTTCCTCGATTTCCTTTTATTTTCCTCTTCTTCCACTATCATGCTCAGTCTTCAAATGGGCTTTAGTAATTTCTCTCACATACCCTAGCCTTGATTAATCTCTGCCAGGCCTCTTACACCCTCCTTGTCACTGATTTTGGATCCTTTGTTGTTCCCTTGTCCCTGGGTTGGTCAACACCACTTCCTTTCCCCAGCTCTCCCTCTCTGTGTAGCCCCTGGAACCAATTGGTCCCATTGTTTTCTCCTGCAGACTGTCCATCCAGCCTATCTTATCTAGAAAGACCTGCAGAAATAATAATATGTACACAAAAAACATGACATAGTGAGATGAAGCAACAAGAGAAGACGAAACGATGAGAACAACAACAACAAAAACTGAATGTCCAGAAAAAAATATATATATATAAGTAAAAAATTAAAATAATAATAAAGAAAAATCTGTAAATAGTTCAAGGTCTGTTTGTTGACCTTTAGGAATGTTCTCTAGGCAAGTTCAATGAGGTGCCACACCCTGACCCCAAAGTCTATCGTTGGCACTCACCGGGACTTCCATGTCCTGCTCCCCTGCTGCTTTGCTGCATGCTCTTAGTGTTTTGCTTCAGCGTGGTGGGGTCAGACCAGGGGTAATTCCGACCGTGTGTCTCTTGTGTTGTCCCCTGTAGGACCTTGGATCAGCTAGATCTTTATGCTGAGATGCTTCTGAGTAGACAGGAACCTCCAGCTTAGGGGTGAGCAGCTGAACCCATTAACCATGTGCACCAACCAACGACCCCCCCCATACTATGCAAGGCTTTAAAATCATCAATTGTTCCCCCGCTTCGTAGACAAAAGATGAAGCCTCATTCTACGATGGATATTACTGTGCTGCGTATTTGGTAAGTTATCGAGGAATCCGAATCTTGAGAAACCCCTTCCTATTCATTCTCTCTTCTTTTCATAGCTGTGGATGAAAATAAACCCAGAGGAAGAGTCTAATATTCATGCGGGTATGAATGCCCCTCCTTTTTTTCCTAGGAAATGTGGTAAATCCCCCCCCCAACTTTTTTTTTTTTTGCAGACTCAGTCTCCTTTAGGAGAATGAGATGAGCTAGTGGACAAAAGGAACCCTGGTGGTACAGTGGTGATGCATTGGGTGGTGATCCACATGATCCGCAGTCCAAAACCACCAGCAGTTCTGCAGGAGAAAGAAGGGGGTCTAAGAGCCAGCCTTGACTTGACGGCCCTGAGAATGGGCATAATGCACTTAGCAGAACCTGACAGCGATAAACTGCCAAGTTAAAGTAATCGTTGCTATAATTAAGGGCTCAGGGGGTGTGGTGGGGTAAGTGTTGGCCCGCTAACAGCGAGGCCCGCGGATTCAAAGCCACCTCCTGTTCCTCAGGAGAGAGAGATGCGGCTTTCTGCTCCTGAAAAGAGTTGCAGTCTTGGAAACACCGTGGAAGCAGTTCTCTGTCTGTCAGGGCCACTGTGAGTCTGAATGAACACACAGGCAAAGGGTTTATTGCTCTAGATTCCCTTCTTATGAACTCTGTAAGAAAAACAACCCCCGAAATTTTATTTTCAAGAGTTCGAAAAGTTTTGTTTACCTTGTGTGTTAGTCCGGGTAGACTAGAGGAACAAATTTCGTAGATACGCATATTGATATAAGGAAAGGGTTTATATACAAAAGGAATGGGACATGGAGAAAGCATCCCAGCCCAGTCCAGTCCAAAGTCATAAGTCTGGTATTAACCCATATGCCCAAAACCAGTCTATAAAGTCTTCTTCCGACTCACAAAGTCACAGGTCATTGGGTGCAGAATCCTGGTGCTGGCAGGGCACCTCGTCTCCAGGGCTCAGGGTCCATCAACAGCAGAAGCAACTCATCGCTGGCAGAGGTCTCCATCTGGCTGCCCCAGCTTCAGAAGTCTGGCTCCATCAGGGCAAAGCTGTGTGGTCTCTCCGCCGGTTCCTCCAGCTTCTTGAACGCTGCCAGCTTGTCTTGTCCGTGATTAATCATCTCTGAGACTAACTCCCAACAACTGGGGAAGATGGCTTCTCATCTTCACGAGGGAAATATCGTGAGATTTCCCAGGAGTCTCAGGTGAAAGCCATGCCCACATAGTGGCCTCATTGGCTACTCAATGGCTGTCTCCAGATTAACAGGCTAGACGCCACCCCTACATTTCAATCATAAAATTAACATAAGCACATGACTGCCACACCTTGTCGAAGGTTACCAAAGAAAGGAATCATTGTCTACTGCTTGACATCTCTCGCTATTAGTTTGGGCTACCGAGAACTCTGAGATGGGGTTCCCCCATGAGGCATGCCCTTGGAAATAATATAATGGAGGGAGAAGAAAGGAAGTAAGATTGACAGAGGGGAAAGCTGAGCCAAGCAGGCTCAAGGAATGACTCTTGTGGGAGCCCTAGACATAGGCTGGCCCCTCAGAGCTTCCAAGTCTGAATAACTGGGAGCAATGGCAAGGCCTTTCTCTGGCCATTCTGTTCAGTCACTTGATGTAAATCACTCAAAGAAACCACCCCTGGTCCCTCAGTTTGTCGTACGGTGGTGGCAAGACCTCGCCTTCCATTCTTTGAACACCTTGTCAAGAGAGACCTGATCCTGGAGAAGGACATCGTGCTTGGTCAATTAGAAGAGCAGTGAAAAAGAGGAAGGCCCTCCACAAGACGGGTTAGCAGCGTGGCTGCAACAATGGACTCAACCACTGAGCATGGCACAGGACCAGGTAGTATTTTCTTCTGTTGTACATTGGGTCCCTATGGGTCAGAACCAACTTGATGACACCTAACAGCCCAAAGAAAGGGCTACATCTGAGTAAAGAGGCTCTCTATAATAAAGGCAACGCAAAGCTGCTGACACCGCTTCCCACATCTGAAGCACTCAGTCCAATGGGGCATACATGTGTCCTGCCACAGTATCCACGAGAGCACAATCATGCTATCTTGTTTTGTTTTAGCAAAGTGCAGTTTTCTTCCAAATAACTCCCAATGCTTGACAAAGTCACATATTTCTGCCATCCATTCACAGAAAGCCCTGACAAAGTCAGGTGGCCCTCACTCCTGTGATGGTCACTTCTGTGCATAATGAAAAGCGGCCCTGATGACCGTGAGAATGATGCACAGGTTATTGCCTCTTGGTCAGGGTTCTACTGCTACACGATTGCTTACTCCATATTTTGCTAACATATTCTGCCAACCCCCCAGACTTGTTTTGGTTTTGTTTTCTGAAGACTGGTGCCTCATGAGAGCTCTGTCCAAAAGAAGAGCAGTCTGAACTTTCTCAATCAATTCTCACTACATGGCCAGAACTAGGAGTACCTGTGACTACTGTTAATCAGAGAAACATCATGGACAGACTTTCTTGCCCCAGGTGCTCAGGCTTCCCACACTTTCCCTCCCATTTCTCTCATGGTTTTGTTTAGGGGTCTGTCTGTTTCTCTGGGGTCACAGTCAGCATCAGGGACATCCCTACCCATGAAGGAATGTTGGAGTCCAGGTTGAATGTCAGTAGCAGCCACTTTGGAGAGACTGTTAGGTCTGGACATTATAGGACATTTCTCGGTTGACAAGTTCATAGTTTCTTCCTCTAGATGCCTCCTGGGGAACTCATCAATGAGTTCTTCTCCTTCTTCTTCTCCTTCTCCTTCTCCTTCTCCTTCTCCTTCTCCTTCTCCTTCTCCTTCTCCTCCTCCTCCTCCTCCTCCTCCTCCTCCTCCTTCTTCTTCTTCTTCTTCTTCTTCTCCTTCTCCTTCTCCTTCTTCTCCTCCTCCTCCTCCTCCTCCTCCTCCTGATCCTCCCCTTTACAAGAAAAGGAATAGAAGCATCCAGTACACTAACCTCCCCCCTACTTAGCTTACCTTTGGAATATCATTTTAGCTTTTTATGCACATGGAAAAAGGGATCCTGAAGTCATCAGAGCTGTAGGCTAGAGGGTCGCAGACTCTCTCACTGAAAAACACTAAGTTTTCTGGATGGCTGATTTTAGACAAATAGAATTCATGTCAAAAAGCATAAATGTGTTAGAGAGAAACATTTTATACCTAACAAAGGCACGACCAACAATAAATAACAGTTGGAACCTTTGTATGGCAATAACAAAGAGTGTGGAAAGCTAAGGAGAAAAATGCTTGAAATACAATACTTGTGAGAGGCTTTTAAACACACTTCTCAGACTTTGACAGCTTAAATAATGATAAATAAGATAGTTAAATAAATGAAAACCTTCAAAAACACAAAATTGAAATCATAGATAAAATGGTCTGAGAAAACAGTAAACATGTCCCCTTTTAAAGTATTCATGAAGCATTTACGAATATCAATCATAACTAAGATACAAGCATAAACTTAGTATGTTTCCAGGCAGAAAATCTCTCTGAGCCATTTTTATCATGCACAAAGTAATATTCACAAAACTAGAAATTAAACAAACAAATAAACCACCCACTTGGGGAGGAGGCGAAACCTCCCAAATAATTATTGGAGCAAGTGAAATTAAAATGATAGACACAGGCTATTTTTAAAGAAGTGAAAATGAGAACATATCGCATGCATTCATCTAGTGGACATTAATTAATGATTTACTAGATGTGGGATGCCATTAAAGGGCAGGCGATACAGAGTCGAAAATAGACAGTGTGTTCACATGGGGCTTCTATTCTAGCACCAGAGTGCAGAGAGAGATGGTCAGGGAAGGCAGCACTTCAATAAGTATATGGATCATGAAGACACTGCCATGGAGAGTACATCTTTGCGTGAACATAAACCAAAATGGCCTGGCTGAAAGGGACTGGTTGAGGAGTGGTACTTGTTTGGTTGGGAAGGTCTCGCCAGCATGACATCTAAGCTGAGCTCTCAATTGCAGGGAAAAGCCACCAGGAGAAGATCTGAGGTAGGGGATGAGAAAGGGTTGAAGACAACAACCTACCCTGTATATTAAGGTTAAAGATACAGCTAATGTGAAACTTTGGGGCTCTCTTTTTTCTCATGATTGAAGGAGCAGTGAAAATAATTGAAGTGCTCATTTAAGTGGAGAAGTTAAAATATGGATGAAAATTTTCTTTTGAAGGAGTAGTACAAGAAAGAAGAAAATGTTCTTCAATTGACTATGGTAAGAGTTGTACAACTGTTGTTAATAATATCACATTGTATGATTTTGGACGATGTCCCAATAAAACTGTTTATAAAATAAATAAAAGAAGGAAGGAAATCATAAGGGTGAACTATTATGCACTGTGATAGGTAGGTTTATTGTGTCAACATGGCCAAAGAACGCATGTGAGATTAATGGGTAAGGCGGGGAGATAAATGACTCTTTGAGCCTTGCCCTTCTTGTCTCTTGCGCTTGGATCATGAGACCAGTGTGCATCTGGCTGCCTTGCTTGTTCTGTGCCTTCATTTGCCAGCTACTCTACCTGTTGGACACTTAACCCATGCACTGTCTCACTGTAAGTTGAGGTACCTTCAAGACCTGTGCTGCCATACTAATGGAATATACATCTCTTGACTGGGGACTGTTGGTCTCTGTCATTTGGCTGACTGTTGACAACCTGCCTCGCTGTTTGCTGCCTGTGGTTGGAGAGCCTGAATTGCTCTACAGAGGACTACCCAGCAGCCCTCAAGTCTTGAAGGACTGCCAGTGTATTGACTGTCTCACAGAAGTGAGTTGTACCAAGCCACTTGCACTACTTTATAGATTAATTAACCACTTATTTCTTAAGTTATCTATTGATCTCTGTATATAAGTATATAATATAAAATTATTAGAGTTCTGGTTTTGTTTCTCCAGAGAACCCTATCTAACATATGCATGAACAGGTGTATGCTCTCCTATGTTCATTGAAACACATTTCACAATAGCAAGAAGCTAGAAACAGCCCAAATACCCATCAGCAGAAGAATGGACAACAAAACTGTGGTATGTACCCCTTTTTTAAAAATGCCATGAAATCATGAAACAGCTCATGACATGGAAGGACCTGAAAATCATCCTGCTGAGTGACGTTAGTTGATTGAAGAGTGACACATACTGTTTGAGTCCACTACCCCAAGGATACACACTAAGACGAAGGCAGACTTCTGCTCTTAAATCATGATCTTCTAACCCGGTCTCCTAAGCAATGAAGTTGAGAGACCTGCCTCGTTCCCTGAACTACACATCACCCCCTTTATAGGTACATCTTACAAATCTCTTCAACAGGGAAGACCTTGCCTCCCCTGGGGTCAGTTTTTCAAGATGTGGGGAGGAGAGAACTATTCAGTTACTTCTATACAACATTGGGCTAAGGCCACTCCCAAATCAACAGATACTTCTACAAGGTTAAAGAAACCTTACTGAAATTCAAGTCAAAATGTGGGGAAGGGGTGTGCATGCCTCAGAGATGGCAATTACATTGTTGTTGGTGAATAAACTGGGAGGAGCAACCACTCATCTGGAAAAGTGCTTAACAAGAACTGGAAGGGAGACTATACCCAGTACTGGATTCCTGACTGGACACTTTTGACCTAGATTCTATCTAGCCCTTGGTGACCCAGGTCCTGTGCTATCAGCTACTAGGACTTTATGCTCTGCCATTTCAAGGTACACAACAGCTTTCATAGGCCCAAACAGATGGATTCAACGTGGAAACTCCACTGAGGAACTGACATACTCCTTTGGACTTAAGGCTGAAATGCCCTAGTGTGAGAAGAAACAGATGACTCTTATCCCAATGTTATGGAGTTGGTGGTCATTGAACTTTGGTTCAGATCTCTTGCTTTGAGAGTGCTTGATGAAAGGTGGCCTGGATGCCAGATATTTACTATTTTAATGGCCTCCATGCTTTATTACGGCATTTACTAATTTTATAGGCATGGCTCTGACTTTGTGAATGAATGTTATTGAAAGCTTATCTCATCAAAAACAGGAGAAAAAGTTTACCTCTCCCACCAACCCCCATTGTTTGTGTAAATAGCGTCCCATCATTTAGTGTTTAATCTGTACAACAGTTAATATATTATGAGCTGAAGCTGAGTGATATTTCTATAATTTTCTTTTATCAACAATGTTTTAATTTCTATACCAAATTAATGCCATTATTATTTGAATGACCTTATGCCCTAGGGTGATGATTTACAACATATAATGATAATGATGTTGCTAAAATGAACCAGAGAGATATATGAACCATAGGTATATGAATAGATCAAACTTAGGTATGTCAATAGGTCATACTTACATAACTCTAGCCCCAATCTAAGAACAATTAATTCTTATTTCATGGCCCTGCTTGATGTGCACCCTCATGAAGGCATATGGAGCTATAGCAAAACATGGTGAAGAAGCCAGAGGGTACGTGCCTATCTGAAAGAATAGTGTATGGGTTCTTGCAAGATTTTCTTCAGACAGCTAGCTCCACATGGAAGCATACCAGACTGTGTAATCAAGGATTGTAAAAAAAATTCCAATCCAAAGGCGGGAATGATATCAGAGTTTAAATTTTGAATGCCTTGTTTGTGGAAGGTTATGGATGACTGTGGAAGCCAAAAATCGGTTTGCAGAGTCCTCACATAGATTAAAACTCCTGTGAATCCCCTTTGATCCTAGTCAAGGGATGTACCTATACGCATGTGTATAAACTGAGTTTTTCAGCACATTTTCAATGCAGCCTTTGTGGTAAGATTAGGTACCTCAGCTAATATTTGATTTGGCTTATACTGGAGTATATATGGTCAATAGCCTTGCTATTAAATAGAAAGCATTGTAAGTAAATGATGACAGATGTCAGCTAGTCTCCCTTTAACCCACTCTAAAAGTTATTTCAGTTTTTAATACTTTTGCATTCTATTTAAAAAAAATTTTTTATAGGCATCACTGCCCTCAGGTGGTGGGAGTAGGAGGCCCAGCCTTTGCTCCTGGGAGTTGGTATTGAACCTCCAACCCAGTGGGCCGGAGTCCCGCGCACAACCACTACACCACTGGGGCTCAGCCTACTTTTGCATTCTTTTGGGGTGAAGTGTTTCCATGTTTTGTCTAGTCATCATTGTTGGGCTTTTTTGTTAGCTTGTTCCTTGATTCCTGTCTGTGTTTTGTATGATTTTATGAATATGAAATCCAGAATAGGTGAATCTATAAAGACAATAATTGATTGTGGTGATGATTGCACAAGTCATCTTAATATGTTTTTACAATTAAATTATATGATATGGAAAATATATGCCAGTAAAAGTATCTTTAAAAAGGAAGAAGGAAATAATATGTATATAACCAAAATAAATTAATGCAAAAACAAAAAGAAAGAGTAGTATTTGTAAGTAAGTCTAGGATTTCGTTACTTTAGCTACTAGATAACTATCTAGTAGAGAATTTGGAAAGAACATCAATAAAAAATGAATATTGGAAGCACTGTACTTTTTAAGCAGACCTAAGACAATTTGAATACTGACAAAGAAATAAGGGAGGTAAGGAAAAAGGCAGAAAAGAACTAGGAGAGAATAAAAAGCACATCAAACCTAAGAGTTCATATATCACATTATATATTTTTTTCTATTTTGCTATTTTAAAAGTCAAGAGGATCTGATATACTTACTGATGAAGATCAAAGACTTCAGCCTTAAATGAACTATACCTCAGGACAAAGGAAATAAAAATTCATGCAACTGAGCTGAGCCCTGGTGACACAGTGATTGTGTGTGGGACTGAAGTCCACAGAGTTCACAGAGTTCAAATCCAGTAGCAGCTCTCCAGGAGCAAGGCCGGGCTTCCTACTCCCACCAGGGCAGTGATGTGGGGAAAAAATCATCTAATTGACCAATAAGCAATATCATGATAAATAGATAAAATGTTGAAGTTGTCAAGAACTTCATTGTACTTTGATTTACAGTCAATGTACAGGAGGGAGGCAGCAATCAAGAAAACAAATGATGCATTATATTGGGCAAATCTGCTAGCAAAGGTCTCCTTAACTCTTTTATGACTCATGGGATGCATATCACCCACCAGAATTTTCAGCCTTGCAGGTTTCTTGGGAATGTGTGCTCCGTTGTGCTGCCCCACCCCATTAATCCTACCACCAGAGACCACTTGGAACCTATGTATCCCACATACCTATCAAAAGCTATATCATGTCAAATTTTTTATCATGCTTTCATAATGTCTTCTGTCACTAAAAGCACAAGGCATCAACAACAGCAGCAACCACAACCTCAAACCCCTCAAAACTGAAAAGCCATGAAAGAGGTTAAATATTTTTTTTTAAAAGGTGTCACTTTGAGGACCAAGATGTGCTTGACATCCACCAGGTATTTTCAGTTCCCTCAAATGCACGCCATAGTGGGAGAGTGCATAAGGTAAGACTGGAAAAGATTTGACACCTTTAAATGATGGTGTTGGTGAAGACTATGAAATATCCATGAACATCCAGAAGAGCTAGCAAACCTGTCTCGGGAGGACTGCCAAAATGCTCCTTAGAAGCCAGGATGTGCAGGCTTTGTCTTGTGTACTTTGGCCACATTATCAGGAGAGAGCAGTCCCTGGAAAAGGACATCAAACTTGACAAGGTGGAAGGGGAGGAAGAGACTCCAGGAGATGACTGCAACCACGAACTCAAACAACATAATTGTGAGGGTGGCCTAGGCCTTTCAAATGTCCACATTATTCTGAGTCAGAATAATGGGCACTGTACTTGGTGAATAAAAGGGTCAGTCGAAGACAGCAGACCCTCAACAAGATGGATTGGCACGATGGCTACCATGTCAAGCTCAAGCATAGCAAAAATTGTGAGGCTGGTACACAACCAGACAGTGTTTTTTTTATGATGTGTTTGGGGTCACGATGAAGCAGAACCAGCTTGACTATCCAACACCAGCTAAGAACTTGCCTGAAAATCTCAATGGCTGAATAAAACTTTTATGCTCTCTTTTGTAAATTTTATTTCTTTTGTTGATGGTGCTGAGAATTTGCACAGAAAGGTCATCAATCGAACAGTTCCCACGTGCACTAACTAGGGACACCCACCACACCCTCCAAACCACAGGCCCACTTCCTGCCTGCCTCAGCCACCAACAAAAACCTTTGATAATAGTCAACACTTGCCTTGGAAACTTGGGATGACTAGGTTAACGGGGACCTCTTCCTGCACTCAAGATGAAGAAGTGGTAGAAAACATTTAACAGGTACAATGTATATTTGCTAGCCTCCAAAGAAAGGAAAAACTATATACATAACAGTAAGGGGACTTGAAGCTTATGGGAAGACACAGGAGTCCCTGTTTAATGCAAATGAGAAAAATCTTTGGGTTCTAACCAAAAGCTCCTTGGGGGGTACCTCAGAAGAAAACTGGCTGTCTCCTTCCTAAAGAAATGAGCCAGTAAAAAACCATCTGGGCACAGTTTAACTCTGCACCACGTATTGATGGCAACTGGCTTTTTGAGCTGATTCTGTGGTTGCCTGGTGAGTGGAATGAGGAGGACCAAGCATCTGTATTGGCCCTCATAGCTGAAAGTTGGCTGGATTTGGTTTTGTTTGGGATCTCAAAGTAGAGGGGATGTATATTTTGGGGTTTGTAGAAAGTAGGAGAGTCCGTCTGAAACCACTGCATTAAATCAGTACCTTAAAGAGTGCCTTCCAGAAAACTAAAACACATGACCCTTCCTATTCTTCAAATTTAAAAGGTGGTAAAGATATTTGAATTTTCTTAGAACTCAGATTGGGGATGAGGTTGTAGAGTTTTCCTTTACAAAACTTATGTTTTGCCTGAGTATGGGACTCAAATATGTACCACCTAAGTTGTGCAGGCAACCCCAAGTCAAGAAACTAATGTAGCTGGGCTTGACCAGAAAATCCTTGGGGTTCTCAGGAGATGGAAACACACATTTTTGCCACCTAGAGCTGGGGCTGGAAAACTAAGCCCAGGCACCAAATGCTGCCCATGGTCTGGTTTTCTGTGGTCCTGTACTAAGTGTTGGGTTTTTGTCATTTAATTTTTTTTTTAATTTTATTGGGGGCACTTACAGCTACTACAACATTCGGTACATCGTTTGTATCAAGCATATTTGCACACATGTTTCCACATACATTTCCCAACATTTTCCACTTGAGCCCTTGATACAAGCCCCTCTTTAAAAAAAAAAAAAAGTCCCCTTTCCCCTCCCCCCCTTCTTTTTTTAATGAATCATTTTATTGGGGGACCCATACAACTCCCATCACAATCTCTAACAACATCAGTTGTGTGCAGGCCACTTTTACACACCCATTGCCATCATCACTCTCAAAACATTCTCCCTCCCTCCAGGCCCCCATTATCAGCTCCCTATATTACCCTTCCTCCCCCTCCCCTTGAATCCTTAGTAATTTAAAAATTATTTTTTCATCCTGTACACTGTACAATGTGTCCCAACACTCACTTCCCTGTTGTCCGTGCCCCAGAGAGGAGGCTACATGTAGATCCCTGAAGTTGGTTCTCCCTTTCTATTCCTCTATCCCTCCACCCCCCTGGTATTACCACTCCTATTACTAGTCTTGATGGATCATCTATGCTGTTTCCCATATTTCCAACTTCACTGTACACCTCCTGGTCTAGCTGGATTTATGTGGTAGAATTGGGGTCATGAAGGTGGGTGGGAGGCAGCATGGGAACTAGAGGAAGGTTGATTATTTCATAGCTCCTACCCTGTATCTTAACTGACTCATCTCCTTGTAACCCCTCTGCAAAAGGATGTCACCTCACCTATTGATGGGCTTTGGGTCCCCAATCTGTACTCCCCCTCATTAATAATAATATAATTTTAGCTCACTGATGCCTGACACCGGATCCCTTCACCACCTCATGATCACACAGGCTGGTGTGCTTCTTCCGTGTGGGCTTTATTGCTTCTGAGCTGAATGGCCGCTTGTTTACTCAAGCCTTTAAGTCCCCAGACGCTATATCTTTTGGTCGCCGGGCACCATCAGCTTTCTTCACCACATTTGCTTATGCACACATTTGTCCTCAGGGATCATATCACGAAAGTGAGCATGCAAAGTTGTGCTTTTGAGTTCTTGAAACCTGATATCTCATCCCTTTGACAACTCATGATTCCACATGCTAGTGTGCTTCTTCCATGTGGGCTTTGTTGCTTCTGAGCTAGATGGCTGCTTGTTTACTTTCAAGCCTTTAAGTCCCCAGATGCTCCATCTTTTGATAGCCGGGCACCATCAGCTTCTTCACCACCTTTGCTTATGCACACATTTGTCTTCAGTGATCATGTCGGAAAGGTGAGCATCTTGG